>CAJQZJ010031879.1:2557748-2580567 GCA_907164525.1 Lophiomys imhausi
AGAGAAATGGGGCCAAATGACTGAAGATTGATGCTGTAATGTATGGATTGAAATTGGGAACTGTCCAGGCAGCCACTGGTATGTCATATCGTACTTTTGGAAGCTGAAGGCCCTGTACTTCTTGTATAATCAGATATATTTATCCCTCTCAGGTCTCTGATGTGGTTGAGGACTAGCTAGCTAGAGTCTCATAGTTAAATTTTGAGTTGTTTAGAAATTAACAAGGTGTTCTGGATCTAAGAAGATGTTTTTAAAATTGTGATACAAGTTAGAATGGAAGCTGAGCTGGATATAGAACTTTAAACTCATGGAGATGGTTGGATAGTAGAATATTAAAGTCAGTTGCCAAATACTTGTGGACTGGACACTGGGCATTTATGATAAGCTTTATAATTCTCATAATTGTGGCCTAATTACTTTTGTTGTTTTGTATTATATTTATTGTTATAAGAGAAAGAGCTATTTGTTGGACTGAAAGGGGGAGCTGTTGGGGGAAAAAGATATGCCTTAAACTTAAACAAAAAAAAAAAAGGAAGTGGATGGGGGTTAAGGCGGGAGGGTGGGACCAGAGGGGGGAGTTGGGAGGGGATTGCGATTCACATGTAACTTGAAGAAATAAAAAAATAAAGAAAGAAAAAAAAAGAATAAGAAAAAAATTACATTTATAATATCTAGTTCATTTGTATTTGGCAACCTTGGAGAAAGTATTTTACTATCTATCCTGTCTTGGTGAGTCCAAGTATTGTGCATAAATCATTTTATATCATAACTTGCTCTAATCAATCTGTAAATATTTTTAGACCTTAAAACATGTTATTAAATTCTAAACAACTTAAGCTTAATTATGAGACTGTAACTATCTAGTCTTCAACTCCATCAGAGACCTAATAAGGATAAATATTACCCAAGTAAACAAAAAGTACAAAACATGCAGCTTCCAAAATTATGAAAATGATAGAGACAACTGTCTTCCTGGATAGTCACCCAAGGTTCCTCTGCAATATTGGGACATCATCTTTGGCCTTCTTGCTTTGTATATGGCAGAGTTCTGTGAAACAGGAATTATGAAGGACTGCTTACCTTGTCTTGGCAAATCACAGCAGTCAACTTCTTCCTATGTTCTTCTTGTCCACATGTTGCACAATATTCTGTCTGCAATTGTGACAAGAGCAGTTCCCCCCTCACCCAGGCCAGCTTGCACCATTTGAACCAAACTTTATATGGAGGTTTATTGATACCCCTTAACTTCTTTGAAATAGAATGGGGATGCTGCCAGAATCAGTGTGTCTCATGGGCTAAAAAGGTTTTTATTAATAAAACAACTTTAATTTCCATATTCTGTAGGTCTCTAAGGTTTTTGAAGACCACCTATCTATCTATTTTATATTTTGATAGGCAAACGTGACTTGTTTCTAGCTATTTACTAATTAACTTTGAAATAACACTCATTTCTGTAATTAAATAAACTAGTATCTAGCAAGACCACAAGTTTGATTGACTGACTACTAATTTGCATTATAGTGGGAGACTGTTATGTAGGGACACTCCAATCCAGAGGAGTGGGATGGAAGGGTTAGAGGGTAGAGGGTGGGAGGGCGGGACTGGAAGGGGTGGAAAGAGGACACTATGATGAAGATGTAACCTGAAGCAAAAAATAAATAAATCTTAGTAAATAAATAAATAAATAAATAAAATTATCCTAAACAGTTTGTAATAGAAAGGATTAGAAGTTTACATTACATTTTTAAATGAGTTGCATAGGTACAATACTTTAACAAATAGTTGAAATATATATAGTATGTTGTAGCAAAATAAAATCTTAAATTAGTAATAATATACAAAATCCATACCAATGTAAAATATTTGTCTTATTGATGCCCTTTAGTTTAAAAGTAGATTCAATAATCTATCCTTTTATCCTGTCATTCCCATATCTTTCCTTTTTTCTTTTCATCCCTCCCCGCCTTCCCCCAACACTAAATAGAAGAGTTAAAGCTAAAGGAAAGAAAAAGAAAGAGAAAAACAAATCTAACCTTCTTTAGTTTGTTTCATCCCTGACCAAGACCATTAACAACTAGCAACCAACCCCCACTAAATGATGATAAACATCCATCACCCATCAAATGGCCAAAACCCATCCACCACACCTTTTGGGAATGGGGCAATTGTTCTATTAAAATTGCTTTTTGCTGTCTAGGGGTAGAAAACATTCTCTTTTGAGGATGGTAAGACAATTGGGATAATGATCAAGTCCTAAGAGCTGTCTAGTCTCTGTGTGATGAGAAAGTGCAGGAATTAACTGAAGTCCTGGTTGGAATAGTTTGTGAGTCTGGACCATTTTGCTATCTGTTTTGAAGTTGTACTAGATGCAGATTTTTGAGGAAACATCTATTGAGGCAGTCTGTGAGGCTGGATCACCAGGGATACTTGTCTTCTTTGTTTCCTGGTCCTTTTGCCCTGTGAACAAATAAACTTTTAAAGATAATGTACATTTCTACATTAGCACATGTATGGAGTGTGCATGTGTACAAATCAACTAAGGAAGATTCTCTGCTCTTTGTTTGAACACTTAAAAGCCATCCGTTTGAACACTATAACCAACCTGCAAAATAAACCCCCATCCATGCCATATGAAGGGATGGTGCAATAAATCCTGAGGCCTGTGTGACCAACAATATTTATTGGCTATGCACATACAACCAGTCTCAGAGCTATTCTCATGTAGAGAGATCACGATATATGTTATTTGTTTCATTGTTGTTCTTGTTTTCTTCCTTTATGTCTGCAGCCTAGATCTTCAGGAGGTCTCCTCCTGTCAAATATAATCTTAATTAGTTTTGTTAGAATCCATAGCTGAGACAAGAGAACGTCCTCTTTCCCAACACATTTCCTGACTTCCATGTTGAGTTTTCCAAATCTGTAGGCTGATCTCATTCATCAGTTCTTTCTAAAATTCAGTGTATTCCTGCAGCTGTGCTACTTGTATCTTTGACATTTAAAAATTTTAAAGTCAATAAAGCATTATTTAATCTATCTCTGGAATATCCCATGTTGGACTTCTTTCCTGGTCCCGGAAATCCAGGAACCACGTAGATCTGAGGGAAGAAGATACCCCAATATTAGGGCATCCTGAGACATGGGAGCCCAGGAAGAACACAGCTCTGAGAGAAGGCCTCCTCAGCAAGGAAGTTGCAGATCCCAGGGGAGGGTATCCCTGGCTGAGCTGAGAAGCCCAGGAACCTCAGCTCCACTCCACTTTGTTTCTTCTCTTCATTGCTTCTTGACTTCTTTCAATGAGACAGTCACACCAGGAAGCAAATATCTTTTAAAAGAGATTCATTAGGAGGGTAAAAGGTATGGAGGGATGAATCTAGGGTTGGTTGCCTCTGCTCCTGGGAGAAGGCAGCAGGGAACTTAAAGACACAATCTTTATATAGAATTTCTTAGGGGGTGGCGCTTTCTAGGGCAGAGAGTTCCAGGATGAGGATTGGTGGAATTTCAAGTCCTGAGCTTGGAGGAGCTCAGGGATTAGTGGGTTTTCCTGCTCAGGGATTGGTGAGTTTTTGTTCATACTTTTCAAGTAAAATTAACATAATCTGGGAGGGGTCTTATTGAAGAGTTGGAGATGACTTTTGTGACAGTTACAGACTGGAAACACTGTTATGACAGGTTGGTCTGACAGAGGGGCCTGGCTGCTAGAGTTCCTCAGGCAGGGGCCTAACCACTTTCCTGCCTTGGGAGTTTACAAAGTATATAAAGTTTACCAAAAGTATACAAAGTTTACAAAGTGAGTCCAAAGCAGGGAATTTCACTGTCTTCTGAGTAAATAGTCAACATTTCATATCCCCCTTCTGTACTATGAAGGTTTCTTTAAATTCCTTTTATAAATTTTTGTCCTATAAGATTGTAAGATATATCTGTAATATTTTCTATGCCATAAGGTCTAAAAAATTGTTGTATTCTAATGGATAAGTATATTGGAGCATCATCAGTTTTGATCTGTAAAGGCGTTTCCAAGATATCATCTTTAATAAAACATAACTGCCATCTGAGAGCCTTTATCCAGCAGATAATGGAGAGAGATGCAGATACTCACAGGCAAACATGAGGCAGAAATCAGGGAGTCTTAAGGAACAGTTAAGGTAAGGTTTGAGGGACCTGAAATAGTCAAGGACACCACATAATACCCACATAGCCAATTAACCTGGACAGAGGGGGGCTCATAGAGGCCGAACCACCAACCTAAGAACTTGCATGGATTGGTCCTTAGGCCCCCTAAACTTATGAAGCTGATGGGCTGGTTGGTCCTCAAGTGGATCCCCTAACAGTTGGAGTGGGGACTCTCTCATACTTAGTCTCTGTTGCCTTCCTCTGAACTCCATTTTCCTAGCAGAGCTGCCTTGTCCTGCCTCAGTGGAAGAGGAGGCAATTAGTCCTGATGCAATTTGATGTACCAAGGAGGGTGAGTACTGGGCAGAGAAAGGTATGGGGGAAGTGGATGTGGAGGTGGGGATGAGAGGAGGGGAGGAAAGGGTTGTGATTGGAATGTAAAATAAACAAATGATGTTTTAATGTGCAATCTTAGAAACATCCTTTTCAGAATTCAAGGCAATAGCATACTGAAATCCTACATATCAATTATATAATGTATTTACATATGTATACATCTTAATTCTCCAAACTCTACAAAATGGAACACATAATCTATTGTATGACATTGCTCTAAGGTAGCATCATTAAATAGAATCGGTATTCTTAACTCAGCATATTGTATCTCTATGGGTTGCTATTCTATTCCCTCATGCCTTTGTGGATTTTTTTCGTCTGGAGGATTTTTCTACCTTTTTGTTGTCATTGTAGGTTCCAGATTCTTTATTCTGATTTAAAGAATCCTCTAATCGCTGATCTATGAGCTCCAATCTAGCATTTAAGTTTTTAGTATTCTCCTTCTCTGTATGTTTTATCCTGATCTATCTTAGAGATAATATGTAAAATTGCAATCATTACTGAAAAT
Organism: Lophiomys imhausi; assembly: GCA_907164525.1. Lineage (NCBI taxonomy): Eukaryota > Metazoa > Chordata > Mammalia > Rodentia > Muridae > Lophiomys > Lophiomys imhausi. The sequence continues at coordinate 2,562,763 of CAJQZJ010031879.1, forward strand.
ATAATTATTTCTATGCTGATAAGCATAACAAAATTATATGGTCTCCAAATGTCCTCTGTCACTGCATTTTGCATTTTTTACATATCGTATTCTTTCTAATTTTACTTAATTCTCTTTTTTAAGGACTTTTAAAGTGTCTTATCAACTCTAGTGACTTTTCACATTTTCCTTATCTCCACATGATGTTAGCCAAGTCTCTCTGCCTCTCACCTAGCACATAAGCAGGTTGCTGGCTCTGCCCTCATTGGGTTGCTCCCTCTTTCCTCCCAACTCTGGGCTGTTGCAGGCTTTCCCCACAAGAATCCATGGGTCCCCACTGGGATACCCTCCCTGGGCTTGTACGTCCCTCCTCCTAATCCTGGGTCATTAGGTAACCCAGGACAGCCTCAAACTTGTCAAAATGCTGGCATTATAGGCATCATCCATCTCATCTAACTAGTAAGTAAGTACTATTTCAAATAAGTCTCCATAAAGAAAACTCTTCCTGTTACTTTCAAAAGCTACAGCAAGCCAGTACATAGAGAGAGTGAGTTTCACACACCATAGACTAAAGAACTTACTTGGATTTCTGTGTTGCATATTTTTTTTTCAGAAATACATTTCATTACTCCTTCAGTGGGTCATGACCTACAGTGAGCAAGCTTAGATTTCCTGTGTGTTTAAAATGTATGTTATATAGGGAAACAACACCTTTCACAATAGCCACAAACAATGAAAATACTTAGGGGTAACTCTAACCAAGAAAGTGAAAGACTTGTATGACAAGAAATTCAAGTCCTTGAAGAAAGAAATTGAAGAGGATATCAGAAGATGGAAAGATCTCCCATCCTCAAGGATAGGTTGGATTAACATAATAAAAATGATTATCCTACCAAAAGCAATATACAGATTCAATGCAATTCCTATCAAAATACCAACACAATTCTTTACAGACTTGGAAAAAACAATCAATTTCATATGGAATATCAAAAAAACAAGAATAGCTAAATCAATCCTGTACAATTAAAAAAAATCATCTGGAGGTATCACCATCCCAGATTTCAAGCTGTACTACAGAGCAATACTAATAAAAACAGCATGGTACTGGTATAGAAACAGAACAGTGGATCAATGGAATTGAATTGAAGACCCAGAAATGAACCCAACACCTATGGTCACTTAATTTTTGACAAAGAAGCCAAAAACCGTACAATAGAAGAAGGACAGCATCTTCAACAAATGGTGCTGGTCCGACTGAATGACTACATGTAAAAGAATGAAATTAGACCCATACTTATCACCTTGTACAAAACTTAAGTCGAAGTGGATCAAAGACCTTAACATAAGGCCGGTCACACTAAATCTACTAGAAGAAAAAGTGGGGAAAACCCTGGAACTCATCAGCACAGGTGAAAACTTCCTGAACAGAACACCAAGGGCTCAGGGTCTAAGACCAACAATTAATAAATGGGACTTAATGAAACTGAAAAGCTTCTGTAAGGCAAAGGATACTGTTATTCAAACAAAACGGCAACCTACAGATTGGGAAAAGATCTTTACCAACCCCACATCTGACAGAGGGCATATAAAGAACTCTAGAAATTAAACACCAAGAAACCAAATAATCCAATCAAAAAATGGGGAACAGAGCTAAACAGAGCTTTCACAAAGTAGGAATTCCTAATGGCTGAGAGACACTTGAAGAAATGCTCAACATCCTTAATCATCAGAGAAATGCAACTCAAGACAACCCTGAGATTCCATCTCACACCTGTAAGAATGCCTAAGATCAAAAACAAATGACAGCACATGCTGGCGAGGTTATAGAGAAAGTTGAACACTCCTCCATTGCTGGTGGGAGTGCAAAATTGTACAACCAGTATGGAAATCAATCTGGTAACATCTTAGAAAACTTGGAATAGCCTTACCTCAAGACCCAGCCATACCAATCCTGGGTATACCTCCAAATGATTCCTCACCAAACCACAAGGATATCTCCTCATCTATGTTCAGAGAAGCCTTATTTGTAATAGCTAGAAACTGGAAACAACCCAGATGTTCCTCAACCAATGAATGGATTAAAAAAGAACTGTGGTACATTTACACAATGGAATACTACTCAAATGTCAGAAACAAGGAATTTCCATGGGCCTAGCCTGAATGACTGTGGGAAACAAAGATCCTCACTCAACAATAAGAACACGGTAATCTCAGATTATTGAAAGTCAGACAGTTTGTTTTACAAGTTTAGAAGGTCAGGCATTAGCTTAGAATAGAAAAGGAAATGACTGAGGTTTAAGAACAGATTTGAAACTATCACAAACACACCTCTTCCTCCCTTTCTCTTCTGATGGCTCATCAAGGGGCTACAACCTTCACATCTTCTGGTCTTGCCACTCTCTACTGCTTTCTCCGTGGGCTCATGTGCTCATGGTGGATTCATCTCTGCCTTCTATATCCTGCTCATTTTAAAATTTATCAGGTTCATGGTCTCGCAAGTAAGCTTGGTCTTTGGGGTGAGATCTTAGCAGAATTGGGCAACAGCTTTCTAGACTGGTGAGTATTAGCAGAGATCTTGTGTTTTCTGTCCCTTTGTAGCTGGACCTGTGTTGTCTAGTAATACCTTTGAAAATGAAACATCAGATTTTTATATCTCTCAACTGTTTCTTCCTCTGTTTGGTTGGGCTTTTGCTTTGATTTGTTTAAGTTGGTGTTGTGGTTAGTTTGTATGGTCAACCCAATGTCAGGTCAGTTGGAAAGGAGACATCTCAACAGAATTGCTTTGCTAAGATATACATGTGAGTGATTCTGTGGGACATTTTTTTAACTGCTAATTGAGGTAGACAAGTCCATTCCATTGTGGACAGCAAATCCTTAGGCAGGTAGGTAAGGGCTGAAAGAAAACAGTAAGCAGCAATGCTCTGTGGTTTCTGTACCAGCTCCTGCCTCGAGTTCTGGCTCTGACTTTCCTCACTTACCTGGACCTACAAGGAAAATGAACTCTTTCTTCTCTCTCCATGCTTTTGGTCATAGTGTTTTGTTTTACACAAAACAAAATAGACCATTTGCAAAATAGACTATTGTTTTCTGCTTGTTTATTTCTCTGTTTGCTTAATTTTATCCTTTGTTGTTTGACTCATGGCCCCCAGCATGTTAGGCTAGCTCCCATGGCTGATGCCTACTCTTACCATATGCCTATTTTACAGGATTTTTTTTTTTTTTTGGTTTTTCAAGACAGAGTTTCTCTGTGTATCCTTGACTGTCCTGGATTCACTTTCTAGACCAGGCTGGTCTTGGAACTGACACAGATCTGTCTGCTTCTGCCTCCCAAGTGCTGGGGTTAAAGGCGTGTGCCACCATGCCTGGCAATTACAGACAACTGTGAACTGCCATGTGGGTGCTGGGATTTGAACCAGGGTCCTGTGGAAGAACAGTCAATGCTCTTAACCACTGAGCCATCTCTCCAACCCCAGGATATTTTGTAACTAAAATCCAAATCTGTAATTTTATAATGCACCACTTTGAAAGACCAAATTATTTCCATATCTCTGTCCCACACTTAGGAAACCTTCTTCCTGCTCCTTTTTAATTTGGATGAGAACAACATTTCCTACAAAAGAGTAAAGATTTTAAATATCTTCAGTCATATTTCTGATACATGTGCAAAGTTCAGCTCTTCAGATTTTTTCTGAAGTATTTCTTTTTCCTTGCAAATAACATTGTCCTAATGATCATTTGCAAACACCAATTTCAAATAAAATTTAATTTAGTTCTTTTAAAAAGTTGAGTACTACTTAACCTACGTTGATCATAAAGATATAGAACACAAATTATGGAGGTAGGTAGTTCAAGTGTGTTAATGGTGTTCATTGGGTCTCTGTGAAGGTAATTTTCTTTCAAGGACCTTTCAGGACTCACTTGTACTTCAGTGGCAAAATTTAGGAAAAGTATGTACTAAATTGGCCAGTGAATAAATAAATTGAGCTCATTATTTCATGCTATTAGACTGTTTTATATATCCCTCATTTATTTATTGAAATAAACTCCTAAGATGAATGAATCTGATGTTTTCTTCCCATATTTTAGATAATACGGATACAGAGCAAATCAAATTTTAAATGCATTATTCCAGCTTGTTACAGACATCAATGCTATTAGCATGATGCACAGGTGAAAGGTCAGTTATAGATGGAGAGAAAGAAGAGTCATTCTTATTCAAGGTATCAATTAAATATAAAAATTGAGTGTTTCCAGGGAAGTAGATTCAAAAAAGTACAAAGGTCACCAGACTGGGCTCTAAGATTTGGAAAGAAGTTAACAGCTAATTTTCAAAGACAAAAGGACTAATGGTATCTTCCCTGACTTTCTAAAAGTGTGATCTCCAGATTTGCTTTCCCTGTTATCCTAGCCTCATGTTTATCCGTATGAAAAACTGACACACTGATGCCATTGGGTTTCCTTTAGTCTCTTTTGTTGAATGCAGTCTTGCCTCTAAATGTTTCCATGGCTCTGTTACCAGGTTGTTTATTAGTGCATGATCTTTCTTTAAATTCTATGAGATATCTGGAGTCAAAGGAAGGGAACAATACATTTCTGCTTTTCATACCTCTTAGGTTATGTGGACCCTTGCAGCAAATGATTTAAATTAAAAATAAAAAGTCTTACAAAGTACTCTTTTTTTTAAAGATATGAAAGTTAGCAGGCATTGGTTACATTTTAATGATGTGGTTTTCAATTCAAACGTATACAGTGTCTTTAACAAAGATCTGTCTGGATCTTGAATCACTGGTGATATGAAATGTGGGAACGCAAATCAGGAAGGGTTACTCCTCTCCAATGGTGTAGAGCCTTGGGTGTCTGGCAGGGTCTAACATTACCTTGCTTGGTAAACATTTTTTTCCCTCATGTCAGGATGAGGAAGGTTCCTGTGTGTCAGTTCCTGCCTTGCTGTTAGGAAGGTAGAGCAAAAACAGATTGGTTTTCTCTTGTGACTCTAGCTTAGTGCAATCTTTATACCAACATGATATATTCTGTTGTGTGCACATATCAGATACATTTCTCCATAAGCTTAATGTAACAAGAGCCAGTTGGGTTTTTAGGGAGCCAACTGCTTCTGCTAGGTGTTCTTACTTGTATCTGTAATTTTTGGTTGTTCCTGTTCTAGGTCAGAGGGTGTCTCTGCACAGGGTAAATCCACTTGGCTTCATTTAATAGCTATTGAGTGTTTTGACCTTGCTCTTGTTTTTAATGACTTCTCGTTTGGAAATCCATCTCACAGCTATGTTTGCCTCTTTTTTAGTTTACCCTGCTTATTTCACCCAGATATGCGGCTAAGTGACAGCTCCATTGTGCTAAGCCTGTTTTATTGAAGTAGGGAAACCTTTTTCCTTCCCTACACACATCTTTGAACTACATTCATAATCAACTCAAGGAAGACTTTAAGCCTCTGTTCTCCAAACCCCAGTTAATCCAGTGTTGTATGACTCCACTCTCCCTATGTCCATTTGCACTTTTCTTGGAGGGATTCTTCTCATCTCTACACCCACTCTTTCCTGTAGGGATGATTTCTTTCTGCTAAGTTCCTCTTCTTCTACATTCTTCTACTCTCTACCCCAACCCAGTGTACTTTGCTTTGTTTTCAAATCTTCAGCTTTGTCCCTTGTGAATTCTAAAGCTCATGGGTAATTATCCCCACAAGACAGATGGGGAAACTGAGGCTTTAAAGCTTAAATGATTTGTTAGCGATCACTCAGATGAGAGTAGAAATAAACAAGAAAAAATTTTGTCTGATGACTCTTACTGAGTTACCATTGTTATTTTCTGACACATCAAACTGCTTCATCTAATTACTATAACATGGTGAGTAAGCTTTGGATGAACATAGTGTTCTTTAATTTCTCTTAAGGATGTGTATAACTTATGCTACTTCAGCTTTACCATCTATGTCATTATAAAATGTTTTAACTTAAGTTTTCATGGAATTGTTTTTTTTTTTTTTTTGAGCTGTGCAGCATTTCCTGAAAGCCACCTGACTTTGTCTTTCGGCACAGCAGGCTTGTACTAAAGACTCAGTCCATGTTGACAATTGTCCCCAAAGGGTCCTAGATATTGCTAAAGCCAGAAAAATATACCACTGCCCCTCCTTTGCTACCGCTTACCCACTTTTTACTCTTTGGCAAAGTAGAATTCCCTTTTACCCATTAGGAGGGAAAATGAACTTATGATAATTATGAACATTCTTATTTCTTTCAATAATATTTCATTTTAAGTGCTTTTAAATGAGTTTTGAGTTGTTTTGAGTCTGCAAATTTGGAAGTCAATGCTATTTCTTGGATGATTTGCTAATGTAGATGAATTTAGCCCTCACCAAGAAAGGCCATTACTTTCTACATTCCGTTGTTTGCCATATAATGTCTTTTGGGGACATGTCCTCTGATTTTAGCAAACTAATAAGAAATAGAAAAGTCCTGGCCTGAAAAATAATGTTTATTGGGTCATAAAATTTGTATATTTTCTACAGTTAATAACGGCCTAAACAGTTACATTTGAATCAAAAATGGAAGTTCCTTCCTGCCATCACCTGGGAATCAATGCTACCATAGAGTCCACTGCTATTGTTGAAAATTGGCCTAGCTCTTCATTTGGAAAATGAACATGCATGTCTTTGGAAGTATGCTCAATGTGCTCTTTAAATGATTCAGTTCTGGATTCTAGTATGTCTCTGTCAGTAACAAATACAAGGAGATACTAATTTTCAACTCCAATTTTCAACATGAAATTGAAACATTAAGAAGATAACAATTCAATTGTTTTGTGGATGTTTCCATTCAGAGTTTATATGAGCATACATACAAAATAAGTACTCTTTTCCTTCTATTTCTCAGAGTTACTGAGATGTACTGGCTTTAGAAATTCATTGTGGTTTCTGTGGGTTACTACACATTCTTTTACCACATGAGATAAGCATTTAGTAGGGAAATATATTTAAATGCTCCCCCCAAAAAGGCAAACTTTGTGCGCATAATATTTTCTTCATTTCTTATTCAGTTAAAACATTTGCAGATGTAATAACATTTTTGAACTGCTTTTAGTATTCAGCGCAGTTTTTTTTTTTCAGTGTCCAGGTTGGTGATAGTGTGGTTGTAAAAGGACTGTTCTATAAACATTTGTTCCTTTATATTTCACACAGCTCCATCTAACTATAAAAAATATCATTTTGTCTAACAGACCATGATGATTAAAATTATTTTAACTACTTGTCTTTATTATAACAAGTTGAGTATTGACCTAAAAATTATTTGCAAGTAAACAAAAACCATTTGGAGAAACAGCTGTGAAAATCATCATATCTTTTAGCCATAGTTTTCTATGTAAGAAAAATATTTGAAAATATTCATACATCTAGTGATGGTTGAAAACATAAAAGGAGAGAAAGTTCTTTTCATTTCTACAAATGATGATGCAACGTGAATCTTTGATGTTTTTATGCTTCTGTGTTAATTATGCTTCTGTGCTATTCAGACTCCATGCTCCCAGTGTCAGTGACCATTTAAATAACTCAAAGAGGTACCTTTCCATGTTCTTGTTGCCAAGAAAGCCTCAGAACTCATTGGTGCAGAAAATTTATAACTCAACACTAAAAAAATGGAGTGAACAGTGTTAATAGCTTATGAATGATCTCAACCAAGAGTTAAGATTACTTTTTTTTTTTTTTTTTTTTTTTTTTTTTCATCTTCCAACCACACCGTAAAGACAAAAAGGCCCTGAATCCACCCCTATCTACAACATACTCATAGGTCATGTCCATACCTTTCTTTTCTTTTCTTTCTTTCTTTCTTTCTTTCTTTCTTTCTTTCTTTCTTTCTTTCTTTCTTTCTTTTTTTCTTTCTCTTACTTCTTTTTGGTTTGGTTTTTCGAGAGAGAGAGAGTTTCTCTGTATAGCCCAGACTGTCCTGGACTCACTCTGTAGACCAGTCTGTCCTTGAACTCACAGCGATCTACCTTCCTCTGCCTCTGAGATGGTAGGATTAAAGGTGTGCCCCCCTACCACCCAGTATCCATAGCTTTCTTAATGTACTCTTCTTGACACCACATATCCTATGTTGTTCAAATGTTAGTACAAAGGCAGAAGAAACTTATTTTAGGACTTGCAGCCTTAATCCCCTTGCCTCTTCATTTTCCAAAAGTCCTGAAAGGAAATGGGATGGTATCTTTAGCAAGCATCTCCATCAATATATCAAAATGTAAAGTCTTACTAGGAGTAACCATGAAATGATTATTTTTGTGTTATATTACATGAACTATAGGGATGTAGTTCAGTGGTAAAGAATTTGCCTACTATACACTAGGCCAATGTGCTACAGACAATGAGAAAATTTGGCATCTTATTCTGTGGTGGGGTCAGGGAGTTGTTGTGTACTGCATACCATACCTCAAGTTAGAAGGAATCCAAGGAAAGCATTTAGGCTTATTTATAAGATGGGGTGATACTTTGAGGGAAATGATGAACTGTGTCTACTAATTACTCAGACATCCTGAATCTCATCTCATTATGCATTGCAGATATGTGATGTCTATAAAATTAAAAAATTGCAAAAGAACTCTTATGATCTACACAGATTATTAGCCAACTAAGACACCAGTGTATAAAGTGGAAGTCAGCCCTGCACCTGTATTACAAATGTGTATGCTTCACACACACACACACACACACACACACACACACACACACACACACACTGTGATAGCAATATTGACAAAATGTTTGCTCAGGCCTTCTTGCCTGTCAGTCTCCACACATCAGTGTCTCACTCTTCAGAAAGGCTCCATATTGTGCTGAGTGGTACAAACGGCTTTAAATCAGAGGCTTACAGCCTCCTTTGTCTGAATTCTACTCAGACTGCTGTGATTTCCTCCCTTCTAATGAGGGTAAATTCTTCTGATTAAAGGACAAAAATTAAAAATCGAGTTTTTTAAATTATATATTATTTTAAATTAGGCATTTGTGGGTAGGAAGGATGTACACATGAGTGTGGGTGCCTACGGAGGCCAGAAGCAGTTGGATCCCTGTGGAACAAGAATAATAAATGACTGTAACACTGAGAATTGAACTCGGATCCTCAGCAAGAGCAGTATGTGCTTTCTCTTCATCCTTGAGCCACCTCCTTAGCTCCAAATCTACTTCCTCACTATGAACATTCCTGTTCAAAAGCTGAACTAGGGCATCAACATAAGCAGTGGCGTCTATTATAAGCTGTACTTGCTTTGCCCATGCAAAGCTTGGGGCGTCTCAAGGAAGGGGATGTGCAGGAAATGGAAATGCATCAGTTTCATTCATATAGCAAGTGCATCATTTCCATCATAATGCTGTTTCCTGTGCTACATGCTTATACCCTGGCAATGCTCCCAGAATCAGTATTGTCTATTAATTTGCTAAAAAGTAAACATCTCTAAATTGTACTGTCTTATGGGCCAAAGTTGTCTCGGATCTCAACTGGTCTGTAAAAATAGAGTCCACCTCATGTCACTTTATAATAATCAAATTGTATGATTTATGTGAAGAAGTTATCATATTTCATGGAATATAATATTCAGTTTTAAAACACCTATTAATGAGTGGTCTGAGGGCGAGGACAGCCTGAGTAATTATTTATTTGACACCTTAAAAGGTAGGATTTAATTAAGAAGCTTAAAACAATTCTAGAGAATTTATATTTTTAAAAGGAAGGAAGGAAGGAATGAAGAAAGGAAGACAGAAGGAAAAAAAGCCATAAATAAAAGAAGTAATGAAAGAAAGAAGGAAATATTGCACAAATCATGAGATAAAAATCATAAATATAACAACCCATAAGAGTTCCAAGTTACTGGAAAGGAATTGTTTTCAATATTTAATGCTGGAAAAGCAAGCATCTATTTGACAATGTTCAATAAAACATTGCCAAATAAATTCTTCTAGAATTATTTACATTTGGAGATAAACATAATATTATATGAAGATCTATCACATGTCCTTAGTAACAGACAGAGAATGAATAAGGCACAGAGAGGAGAACAGAAAAATCCCTGCACAATTAATGGCATAGATATCAAACTAAAGTTCAGGGGCCGAAACATTGCAAATTATCGATATTGACAAAACAATTTTCACTAGGGTTGCTGGGTATAAGATCAAAAGTCACAATTGAATGGAGTCTTTTCAATGCTAAGGATCAAAGCCAAGGTCTTGTATATGTGAGGCCACTGTTCTGCCACTGAGATACACCCTCAGTCCTCAACTCTTAGTCTGTGCATTAAGAGATACCACCCCCAAATAAAACAAAGTGAAGAATCACGTTTATAATATAAAAAATTGAAAAAAATAAAAGAGTACTTAAATACACATAACTGCATGTTATACTGGAACTGAAAAAATTCAGGGTATATTTTTAAAACAGCAGCATAACACCTAAGTGGTGTAGAGATCCGATGCAATCTCTGGCAACTGTATATGTGTGTGCAAGAGATAACTTGACAAGCTAGTCATAAAAGTTATATAGAAACTCAGTGGTCTACAGTAGCCAGAACTATTTGACTAAAGAACTCCTTGCTCTTTTTAAAAGTAGAATTATATATTTTTGTGATTTTTTTTAATTTATTTTTTATTTCTTCAAGTTACATCTCAATCACAACCCCCTCCCTACTCTCCCATCCAGTCCCACCCTACTACTCGTTCCCCTCAACCCCCCATCCTCTTCCCTTTTTTTTTTAGTTTAAGGTATATCTTTTTCCTCCCAACAGCTCCCCCTTTCAGTCCAACAAATGGTTCTCTCTTATAACAATAAATACAATACAAAACAACAGAAATAAATAGGCCACAATTATGAGAGTTATATGGCTTAGCATACATTCCCAATGTCCAGTCCATATGTATTTGGCACCTCACTTTAACATTCTACTATCTAACCATCTCCATGAGTTTAAAGTACTATATCTAACTCAGCATTCATACTAATTTGCATCAAAAATTTAAAAACATCTTCTTAGATCCAGAACACCCTCTTGATTCCTAAACACCTCAAAATTTAACTATGAGACTCTAGCTATCTATTCTTCAACTACCTCAAAGTCTTGAGAGGGATAAATATATCTGATTATATAGGAGGTGCAGGGCCCGTAGCTTCCAAAACTAAGAAATGACATACCAGTGGCTGCCTGGACAGTTCCCATTTTCTCTCCATACATTACAGCATCAATCTTCAACTGTTTGGCCCCGTTTCTCTGACAGACATTGATTGTAGAGCAGGAATTATGAAGGACTTACCTACCCTATATTGGCAGAGCTAGGGTGTCGACTTACCTGCTTCCAAGTTTTGTCCTTTTTGGACAGAAGTCTGTCTACAGTTGAAATCAACAACTTAGAAACAAAAAGAACAATACAAAGAATCGACAAAACCAAGAGTTGGTTCTTTTAGAAGATCAACAAAATAGACAAACCCTTAGCTAAACTAACTAAAAGGCAGAGGGAAAATACCCAAATCAACAAAATCAGAAATAAAAAGGGGGAAATAACAACAGACATTGAGGAATACAAAGAATTGTTAGGTCCTACTTTTAAAAACTTGTACTACACAAAATTGGAAAATCTAAATGAAGTGGACAATTTTCTTGCTATATTCCACCTACCAAGGTTAAATCAAGAACAGGTAAACAAACTAAACCATCCCATAACCCTTAAGGAAATAGAAGATGTCATTAGAAGTCTGCCAACCAAAAAAAAAAAAAAAAAAAAAAACCCAAGGCCAGATGGTTTCAGCACAGAATTCTTCCAGACATTCAAAGAAGAGCTAACACCTGTAGAATTATAGTTTAATAAGGTTTTTATACCTCATTTTTTGTTTGTGTTTGGCGTTCATTGGTGTATGAATGCAAATCAATGAACTTTAACTTTTAAATTTATATTCGTGAGGTGCAATGTAAGCATGACCTTCATCCCTTCTGGGCATGAGAATAAGAGCTGTAGCAATCACCTATGGAAATGGATTTAATTCTTTGCATGGTATTCAGAGTTATTACAGGGTCTTCCAAATAGCTGAACTATGGTATAGTGGCTACAAGAGTGTGCATATTGAATCCACATTTTAAATATGAATTTAATATCACTCATATATAATACATAGACTTAAAAGAAGCAGCTTTCTAGGAGATGTCATTACAGATTTTTTTTATTTGCATAAGAGGCCACTAATTAAGAATTGCATACAGCTCTGTGGACTCTCAGCTGCCAGCTGGCATTAGTCAGAGAATTCTTGTATCAAACAAAACATCAAGGATACAAGTGTGATGTACTTTTTTCTTCTTTTCTGTTCTGTCTCCATGATGTGAATCAGATTCCAGCTATGGACTCATTCTTCCTCATCTTTGTTTCAGTAACTACTGTTACTCCACTCCTTAAGTGCTGCTTTTAGCAATAATTGGTCAGGGAAAGGAGAGAAATCCAACCCAAGAAGGAAGTTATCATACCTCAGTTATACTAAAGTTCCCACCACCACCAAACTGTAGGAGTTAGATAAATTAGATTTAGGAAATATATAGGAGTTTCTGATACTGTCTCTTAATTCAGGGCCTGAAGAGCATTATCAACATGAAGTCAGCAAAAACAGGAAAGACTCAATAGACTGAAAAACAAGTTTGAAGTCAGGAAAAACAGGAAAGACTCAAGACTTAAGAAACAAAGTATCTGGCCTGACATTGTTTTCAGCTGCTAAGTGGGCGGAGCCCAAATTAAGCTGAAACAGAGTTCCTCCTATTTGAGGACAGTGCGTGGAGCCCAGAGGAGAAGAGGCCCCTGATGCTAGAGAGCTCTAAGAGTCCTGCTGAAAAAAGGGCTGGCCATTGATGGCCAGCTCTCTCCCTGAAGCAGAAAGAAGCCGGTGAGCAAAGAAAGCCTGAGCAAGACACCAAAAGGCCAAGGACTGGACCCTGTGGCTCAGCTTTTGCCTAGAGGGGTTTGATCTGTCCAAACAGTGGCCTAAAGGAAACGGTGCCTGGCTTTAAGGACTGAGGCAGAGCAGCTGAGTTCCTGATTCAAAAGAAGTAAGTTGGCCTGCAGACGGCTGGGGTCTCCCACAGAGAAGAAAGCATGAAGCCTTATTTAAGGTGAGACTGCAATAACCAACTTACCCTGACGAACCTGCATCTGAGAGATCCAGAAAAAGGACTGCTAAGTGTGTTAAAGAATCTACAACAAATACTGTGTTCCTGACGACTGAGGACCTGCCCCAGAGACTGTATCATTCTAAAAGGTTATGAAAGTAGTTGTTATTATTATCAATAGGTTTAGTGGATAGGTTAAAGGGGTTGTAGGAATTTATAGGATTAATAGTTAAGAAATTGTTGGTGTTTGTTATAAGTGAATTTAGTAATAAATAAGTGATAAATAATAATTTAAAAGTTCAGTTACACCAAACCCATTTAAAAGACTTCCATTCATGACTTGAAATTCCTGAGGATTGGGAGTACTGCATTGTGTGTTTTCTAAGATGACTAGAAAGGCAGACTGATTCTGAACCTGGCAAGACCATCCATCGTCTATTGGTTGGGTGTGTCTCCTGACTTTCTTATTTTTGAACAGTGCTGCACATCAGGCTGAGGCTGTCTGAATTACAGAAAATAGATGACTCAAGGGGGTAGATACTCCTAAAACTACAAAGCCTAACACATACTGATGGTAATTACCATGTTAAATCTTATATAATCCCAAAAGGGGTTATCTTACCAGCTGCATTTGTGTCTTAATCTTAGTGCTTTAAAAATCTAGGGTGAGTAACAGAGATTCACATCAACTTACTGATTTCATAACATGTTCCAAAATGTATAGTGTAAGACTCAGAACACTGTGGTAAAAGACATAAGCCTGCTTCTTATGTCTCCAGGTGAAAGGGCCTAAGACCCAGGGTAGCCCATATGCCCATAAAATAAATACACAAAGACCTCTTAATGTTTCAATGCTTAAGCCTTAGCTGGGGGAGATTCTCAACTAGCACCTCTAACCTAACCACCTAGTCCCAACCAGTCATGTGGCTATCTGTTCCTTCCATACCCACAAGCACATCTGTCTTCCCTCCTGTCTCCTGGCAGAAAGAGCTTCCTCTGTCTCTTCCTAGAGTTTCTTTCTTCCTCACAGGAAGTCCCACCTTACTATTCTCTCTCTGCCCAGCTAATTGGTTATCAGTAATTTTTATTATCCAATCAGAGAATGCCACAGATTGGACTGTGACCAGATCTCAGAGCATTAAAATCAGCATTTGAAAGCCATGTATGTGACCTTTTCCCAAAGCTTTTAATAGTTACTGCAAGTGGTTGAAAAACCACATCAGACACAATATGTGCTGTTGTGATTGGATTGTTCTTTAAACAGGATAGCAAAACAACAACAGTAAAAACACAAAAACAAAAACCAACCAAACAAAAAAAACAAACAAAACAAAATCTGTTATTAATTTTAGAATCCAACTGAACAAAGGAAGTCCCCAGGTCAAAGTTTAGAGCCAGAGTTAATCAATATCAGAGTTAGATAAAGAAGGTGATTCATGTCACTTTTGAGGCTAAGGGCTGTTTTTTTTGTTTTGTTTTGTTTTGTTTTGTTTTCCTTCATTTCTGTAGTCACTATGGCCCAAGAAGAAAGTTATTTGAACTGTCTTTGCCTTGGTCTCCTTGACTACCACAACGAAGCTGATTAAAATACTTTATAGAGCCTTGGTAATGATTGAGAAAAAAAACAATTTTATTCATAAACAAATGCACATAACAATGCAACATAGATACCAGAACCTGTAATGTGAGTATCCCCATGGTGCTGCTCTCTTTGGAATACAGGCCTAATTTTATATTTGAGTGTTGATTATTTTAAAAGCAACTGCAAAGTCACATAGTGACTCATTGAAATAAATGATCTGTTTCTCCCCAGCAGAATATATCCATGACAACATATACAAAATGACAAGAAGAAATCTCTCAGAAAGACTGATGTCAGAGTATAACAGAGCTCATCACTATCAAACTCCATAACTCTTTCCAAATGTGATTTTGAAATAATTTTATATATCTAAAATAAATATTATGTTTTGATTTGATAAAGTGGTCCTAAAGGATAGTTGAAAATAAAATACTCCAGAAATAACAGAATGCCTTTGCAGTAGATGAAGTAAATATATGGTTTGTCCTTCTTGCCAATACTGTTACTAATTCATAATTTTGACAGGAACCCATTACAAGTCATTTGTAAGGGACAGAAATTGTCAAAAAGCTTTTATTACTCAATTAAGGGATCCATATGAAATTGATTACATATGTCTGCCCAAATGTTTTTTTTTTCTAGAAAATTCACCTCTTCAATCAAATGACAAATATTAATTGGATTCCCTATTCTCAGGTATTTGTAAGATAAAAGGAGCCTGGGGCAAGACTTGAGAGATTTTGCCTTTTTGATGGGAAGACTATCATTATATAAATAAATAAATAGTATATGCATACATATATGCATATATATATGATAGTTTAATAATACTATGTACAAGAGTTACAAGTTTTATGAGTAAAAGGTGCAGCTAATAAGAGGAAGTCATAGCCAGAGTTGGGATTGAGGCATTCTTGAATCACAGGGGTCACACCTTCATGGATGTAGACAGAGTGGACAGATGGTCATCCAAGATGATAGCACAGGACGAAGAACCCAGATGATGGACCCAGGTGACAGAACAAGACAGTAGGCCAAAATGATGGAAAAAAAGACAGGCTTTTGCATCAAATAAGGGGATTGTGCCTTATATAGGACATAGAAGCACTAGGGAATTCCATGTCTGACTACTGCATTGTTCACACAGCTCAGAATGGCTGTGGTCCTTGACTTTGCTACTGGTACATGAACATATCATATGGTCTGGTACTTCCCTGAGAAAGTGGGTATTCAGACTTCTGTATTAACTTCCTTTCCAAAAAGTAGCAGCTGCTCTGGTTACTTGATAATTCACTTTAAAATGGACAAACAACAGAAATTCACTCATCCAGGTTGGTCTATGACTTATCATTTTGAATCTATGCCCTGAAAGGGTACACTGTGGAGGGTAAAAACAGTTTTGGGTGTTGGAGGCTTTATTGGAATTTCTAGTATAGTTCAAGTAGTGTGAAGGCACTCAAATTTCCATACGCACAAAGTATACGTCTAAAGACAAAAGTGTCCCTCTGGTGTATAAACCTAAGGAACAAAAACAAACATTAAGAAAGGGGCTCTGAAATGTGTATGTATCTATATGAAATTTAAAATCTCATTGAAGGATAATAAACAAACATTTAAGTCTTCTAGGATGTGGGTAAGCATACTTCAGATATGTCTTAGAATTGCAGAAAATGGATTAGCTTTTCTGGTGAGTCTTCAACCAGGACTTAAGCTGCACACAGATACCCAAAATGGTGGTGAGGACAAAGGGAAAACATCACATGTACAGTCTTGGGAAGGGGATCAGTAGAGACAGAATGCTTTTGAGACACCTTTAGGTTTTTGAAAGCCTGATTTGATATGTAGACTATCAATATCAAAAGGTATTTTTGAAATGGCAAAGCCCATGTTAAACCTTATGCATGCTTAGCAGTTTTCAGATGCTTCAGATATGGGGAAAGAACATTTTACCAGAATGCTGTTTTCTGAACAACAGCATGTTTCTTAAAAGCCAACATGCCCTAGACTCGTGGTAATCAGTAATCAGTACTCACCAAACTTGTTTCCAAACTCAAAATTAACAGCCATCAGCTGTACATATAGAATGCTGTAGATAGATTATTCATGTTTTGAATTTGGCCATTCAGGTTGAAAATGGGAATCTTCAAGGTAGAAAAATCACACTGATGGAAAAGCTGTGTATGCCTTCATCACCTACCATATGTAGAATCACCTTTAATTGTATTTCCAGTATCATGTTCTTCTGAGATAATTGAGATCTTAAAATTCAGAAAAGCACAGGGCAGATGGCAAAGGCAAGAAAAACTGAAATTACTAACTCTGAGAAGAAGCAGAGTGTGGTGTTTTTTTGTTCTTTTTGTTTTTGTTTTGTTTTGTTTTGCTTTGCTATTTTTCCCCCGAGTATGCTTTTGGAAAATTACAGCCCCCTTCCATTAGGTTAGGCAAGAGTGACATTCTGAAGCTTGGGCTGATGGTCACCAGAAGCAGAACAGACCATGTTTCAGGGTTCTGTTAGCCTTCTGCAAGTTGGAGGATTCGTCCTCATCTCAGGGTTGTCTCCAAATCAGACGGAAGTAAAATGCCCACAAACAAAGAAATCCAGAAAGCACATGTCCCTGTAATTGTGATCATGGTCACTCATCTCTTCAGACATCAGCTGTATTATTTTCTATAATTAAAATTTACAGCCTAAGGAATCTAGGCACTCAGTTCACTGTCTCTCATCATCGCATCCTTGTTGCAGGTAAACTATTTGTCAAGTCCTCTAAATTGGTGTTTTCTGTCTATGAAGCATCAGAGCTAATTCCCAATGTGTCCATCCTGTTTATGCTGTGTTGTCCTACTGTCAAATACACATTAATTACTTATGCTCTGCTTTTGCTTAACATTACCTTCTGTTAGTACATACAGCTAGCTCTAAAAGACATAAGGCACAGGGCTGTAGAAAGTGAGCAAGAAAGTGAACAAGTGAATGAGCAAGCAAGAGAGAGAAAATAGTGTGTATATTAAAAGGGGATTATGTTAGATTGACTGCATAATGTATATACATTGTATAAAATATAATGTGATAGATAGATAGATAGATAGATAGATAGATAGATAGATAGATAGAT
>CAJQZJ010031879.1:2580577-2601077 GCA_907164525.1 Lophiomys imhausi
GATAGATAGATAGATAGATAGATAGATAGATAGATAGATAGATAGATAGATAAATTGGCTATATAACAGGGGCTAGGTAGTACAATCAGATATGCAGAATGCAGAATATACAGAAGACTTGACTTTCTGGGGACATGGTGGTTTTCATTCCACTTTGTAAGACTAATGAAGTTGGGTTCTGAAATCTATAAGGAATGGCGGCACTTAGAGGTATGGCAGCTACTAGACTCCAGGTCCAGTTTATTTGAAAATCAGGATTAAGTATCTCACAGTATACTTACTTTCTGTAAGTGCCATTCAATACACTTTCTTCTGAAGCATGAGGTTTTTAGATTCTTTGTCCTGTAATGAAAAGAATCCTTAAAATCTATTCTTCTTCTTTTTTTGGTTATTTCTTCCTGCAAGCATGTCCATCTTCTAGCTGAGGCCCGTGTGAACTGTTCCCCATATCCAGTACATGAGGAAAACACCAATAACCATCTTTGTTTTTCAAATTTATAACAAACAGGATAACATGATACCTCAGTTCATTTAAAATTAATAATATTAATCTGTCTGATTTGATTAAAAAATCTGACTTCTGCCAGTGAACTCAAAAAATGATGATGCCTTAGAGAGAAGAAATCTATGTTATATAGAGTCATCTCTTAATATGCATAATGATGCTTTCTGGTCCTTACAATGAAAGAATTTGTAAAAGGAAGGCGAGATTATTTCACCACAATGCACAATGTCAAAATGGTTTCATTAAATAGACACAGTGTTGCCTATTTTGTTTTTGAAACAAGTAAATACTGTAAATACTTGGGGCTAATAACACGTGCCAGATATGGGACTTTATACAAGCACAAAGTAGGAAACAATATTATACCATAAAATATGCAACCCACAATTTCCTCTTTTTTTCTCCAGTAGCCTATAGGGCAAATATTTATTAAAATAACTTTACCAAAACAAAGGTGGTAGTGACTGCACATGAACTCTGAGGGAAAGAGCAAGTATTTCTTCCCTAGAATATAATCTGCAGGTAGTTACTGGACACAAAATCTTCCTAGACAATATCATAGAAACTGTAACTGTCCTGAGCTCCACACAGTCTTTACAGTGGTATGCATATTCACATTGTTATCTTCTCAATAGTTACATTATCTTGCAAATCTAAAGAATGATTGTTCATGTACCACAGTAGGAAAGAGCTGAATTAGACCTAAGTGTATATACTTTACAAGAAGCTCAGTGGTGAGACAAATCAGACAATACAGTGTACTACCTGACGTGTGCTGGTTATTATTGATATCCCTGTTATAGTTGCAGAAGCTTGCATGAGTCCCCTGGATACCAGGTGAGGGTTGAATGTCTGCAATGACATTCACGTTTCAGAGAGGAGAGGGATAAAAAGACAGACCAGACTGCCTCAATAATCTTAGAAAAGATCTACTCATTTTTTTTTTTTTCCTGAAAAGTGGTTTGTATGGGGTAAGAAACTAGCCAATTTATCAGTGGAGCATCCTAGAAAGATCTTCAGAGTACAGATCTGAACGCTGCATATGGCAGAGTTCTTGATCATCTTTCCTATCATAACAGGCAGAACGCTAAATGGGAAGACCATCCTCCTGTGTGCATATTACTGGCTAGCTTTGGCAATAACACGTGGTGGGAAAATGTCCCGGACCTTGTAGCTGTTTGTTGCTGTTTGACGATTACTATCATGACATCGGGCTTACCTAGGGTGAAGGCATCAAAGACAACACACACAGCAACATCCAAGGCCACATCATCAGTTTACCTCTTGAGGCACTTTTGTCCGCCACAGAATGGCTTGTGTCAGAGGAGGACTGTGTCCCCAGCTTCTCCTGTGAAATGAAGACTGCAGAGAGAACAGCTTGGTATTCAATACCACTTTGTCATTGGTGTGTGTGATGTGTGCAGCTTGAGGCATTTTAATTACCAAAGCAAAATGAAGAGGAAGTGGCTCTTAGGAAATGCCTCTTGTCTGCTGTCTGATGTTATCCTCATCACAGAGCATTACAGACTCAGAATCTTTCTTTCTTCTTTTTTTTTTCAAACAAGGACTGAAGCTTTGAGAGAGTTAATACATCTAATGTTCAGGGTTGAAAGGAAGAGTCAGGATCAAAATCTCTACAGTAAGACTCTGCAGATGTTGGATATATGGCAGTAGGGCCAAATTCCTGGAAAGATGAGAATTCTTGACTTTGGTAATGGTAGAGAAAGGTTAGCTAGAATACTATATTTTTAGTTTGAAAATTTTTTTGAAAATTTTCTACTTGAATACTGTGTTTATATCATTCCTGACCCTCTCCTCACTCTGACTCTTCCTTTCCCTTCTTCCCTCTCAAATGTGTGACCTCTTCTATAATTATTGTTTTTACATGCAATACATATTTACATATAAACTCTAACATGTAGTAATTCATGTATTTACTGTTGCTCATATGTACTTGTTTAGGGTTGACTACTTGGGATATGAGAAACTATCGGGGGGCTCATCAGTGTGCAAGACAATTCTCACTCTCTCTCACAGCCACCTTTTCATCTAGGGATGGGGCTTTGTGAGATTCCCACTATCCATCTTTATACTATTCTATAGCTCATGATAGATGACCGTGGGTAAGAACTTCCCTTTTGACAAAAACTTTTAAAATCAATTTATCTTTTATTTAAATTTTTCATAAAATATATTTTGATCAAAATCATATTATTCCCCAACCCCACTGCCTCCCAGATCCTTTCTAATTATCCGCACTCTCAAGTTCTTGTTCTCTCAATCTCTCTCAAAAAAGCCCACCAAAAACAATAGAAACCAAAAAGTAAATTAAACAGAAAAAAAAGGCAAAACAAAACAAAAACAAACAGACAAAAACATGGATTCCCTTTCATTTTGGCAATTACACCTGGGCATAGGGCTTTCCTGGAGTGTAGTTTATATAATGAGAGGCACTCCATTGGAGAAAACTGATTTTCCTTTTCCCAGCAGGTATTAATTGATAAATACTTTCCAAACTGTGACATATGAGTCAAACTGTTAAAGCAATGAATATCTTTAAAAATTAGGTTGTACCAATCTCTTTAATTGTACCAGGTGATTTTCCTAAAACATTTCAACATCAATTTTGAACTTCTGGTTTAAAAGAAAGTATCCTTTCCCAAGTCTTTTACAGCCAAGTGTTTTATATTAAAACTTTGTAGAAAGTTGATATCTAGATTCACCTCATATCAATTGCCTAGAAATATTTCAACAGCTAATGCACTTTCAGGAAGAAACCTGACTTCCTTTTATGTCCATACAATTCCTTGTGCTAAGTGCCATCAGGAGGGGTGACTCATGGCCTAGAGCTAATTCTTGTGTCCATGAAGTTCATGTCAATCAGAGTTATATGTACTTTTTGTAAGTTGCTGAGGTATGAGGTGATACCTTTCAAAGTTTCAGAAACCTTTATAAATTTATATTATTTGGTTTGGTTTCTTTTACAAGGCATGTCCTGACTGATGAGTAGCCCAAGCTGGCTAACTTGTAATCCTCTTTTGTCATATTCACAAGAGCTGGGTTTCCAGGTGTGCCTTGGGATGCCCTGTTCAAATGCACTTTTAACTGTGCTCATAAAAGAAAGATCATATAAAGTCCCTCAAAAACCAGGACTTGTCCACATGCTGTTTAATGATCTTTCCACAGTTCCATTTAAGACTGTCATAAGCATCATGAGCCTTCCACCTCACAATTTTCCTTGCTCATTTCTAGTGTTCGTAATTAAAACCCTTACAAAAGGTGGGGATGTGGGGATATGCACACCCAGTTTCCAATCATTTACACTTTTTTCCTGCTTAGATTCTAGCCCAAAGCAATGTGGTTGTAGAGCTTGTAAGAGAGTCCACTTAAGCATGATGGAATGTGGAGAATAAGTATCAGTAGGAATCGTCACACAAAGTTAATGCAGAGCCAAAAATAAGTCACCTCTTTCCCATACCATGTGGCGTTAGAATCGTCATATGGGATGGCAAATCATCTTCTTCAAATGTTTAATTAAGAAACAGAACTCTCTGGTGATGATTACTACTGAATTCATCCAACATTCAACAGGTAAAAACCTAATTTCACCAAGAACCTTATGAAAGAGGGGGATACTTCCCCTCATCTCTGTCTCTCCAGGGCTTTGAATGTACATGGATCTCCCCTTCCTTTCTCTTACCCTCCCACTCTCCTTCTGTCTCTCCCTCTCTTACCCTCCATCTCCCTGTTCCCTTTTCCTTCCACCTTCCTTCCAATACACATTACTACTTACAGCAAATGCCCAAGTAGAGTTCAAACCCAAATATTGCAGAATGTTGAGAGGATAAGAGCTCAATTTATTCCAGTGACCGGAAAAAATTGTGTTCAGATAACAGGCTAGGAAGAATCAGGGGATTAGGAGTTTAAGTGCACAAGCAATAGCTGATCCCACTCCATTCTTCATGGATCAGAGCACTGCCTGCTGGCCTTATGACCTCAAATAGAGAGATTTGTAAAGAATAACAATGGGCAGGTGCTTTTCTGTGACTCTCAGCTTACTGAGTCACATCGGCTCACTTTTGTGTGCAGAGAATCCAGTCTTCTTCAATATTACAGAACAATCTCTTCTTAATTACATAAAATTCTTAACTTTGTGCCCCTGGTGTATCAGAAGTTTAGTCTAAGCAAGTTAACATTTCTATTATACTGTTCAAACTCATCAGGACAAAATTCCTTCAAATATTGGGACTTTGCAGAGCACTCACTGTCCAAGGACAGAGAAACATGGGAGTTCAACAGACCCAAGGAAAAAAAAAATGGAATTGATGTTTTTTATTAAAGAATTATTTAAAAATTAATGTTTAGTATTAAAAATAATTATTAAAGGCTAGAATCATTATATTGCACATAATTCCACCTTCTACATTAATATAAAACATAACAGTAAAGGTAAAAATAGGTTGCTCATAGTTAAAGGCAATGGACATCTAACAGAATGCAAGCTGCCACAATGCAACAAGTTAAATTTTTTCATTGCTTTTACTACCTCATTTTAATATATAGAAGTGGCATGACTTTGTGGTGACATGCACACTTTAAAATCTTTACTTTATTTTAACACATAGACTCAACTGTGTCCTGAAGGCTTATTTGTATCCTCTAATCAATTTATTTTCCTATTCAGTACCCATTTTATGACTTTTGTCATTTACAACTAAGTTTATTCTTTACACTCACTGTAGAATTTGTGAAAACATAAACAGTCCATTCGTCTGGAATTATTCTTTCTTGAGATATTTGCCTCAGTCTTTGGCGGTCAAGAACATTCATTTTATTCTGAGTGTTCACACAGGATCTTCTCCTCTGCGCTGTGTATAGGGTCTCCACCTTGCTTTATGTCACTCTCTCATGGTCATTACTTTCAGGGGAAATCCTTTTCTAATTCTAAATATTAGTACTCTTCTCTAGTTTTGACCTCGATTGTTTATACTTAATATTTCATGCATTTCATGTTCTTTTAATGGGCTATGTTCATTTTGTAACTCTCCATAATTTTTTGAAGAAAATGCATTGAGAACCAAACAAAGAAAACTAGGGGAATAAAAGTCATTAATGAGAACCGAGGGGTTCAATAAAGTCTGAAGTCAGACAGTCATACACACTTTATACTTCATTTCCAATACGCACGCTTTTCTAATTTCTATAGTACATTTTTTTCATTGTCTCTCATTAATTAGCAAACATTAGTTTATACAATTGAGTGCATAGGTATGTGAAGAGCCTCCACATGTCATTTCTGCCTTTTGTAATTCCTGTCCTCTGAATAACTCTCTGTCTGCAGCCTCTTGGTACTGGTGAAGTCAGGGAAACACACGGGTATTTATGTTTCATTTTCTCTCCTTGCAAAACTGAAAACAAACTGCAGTTGGCAGTTCTGTGGAGAATCTTAAAGTTCATACCTAACTTTCTTTCAATGGATAGGTTTTTGTCTCTGAGAGCTAGCCAAACTCTTACATTACTTTTTAATCCATTTACCTCCCCATGCCTTGATGTTCATTTATATCCACCATTCAAATTCCTTCTGGGTCAGTAAAGGTTTTGGATGCTTTTCATTTCTAACAAAATTTACTCTTAACTGACACACATTTGGGGGAGGGTTAGCCATCCTCTGGGTTGAAGATTTCTCTTACTCTAGAATTAAAGGTAGTGAAAACAAGGCCCTGTTGTGAACATCATGTGCCCAGTGGGACTATCTGAATTGAGAGATCAGCTACAGAAGGCAACTGCCAGAAAGACTAGACTAAAAATCAGTATCTGGAAATGTGGGTACCTGCAGGTGCGTTATATCAGTTTTTGGTCATAGTTTTAACTTCGTGCATTTATCTTGCTTTCACCAAGCTCTGTGCTGCCTTTAGCATAACCTGTGTTCCCTGAGCTAACAATTCTGACTCACCCTATAAAAGAAATGATGTCTACCTACATGTTGTGACTGAGCTATATGGTGAAGGTTGAGGATGTCCGATCGCATCGTGCTGTCCCATTTAGTGGCTGGCAGAAACTGGCCAAGGATCCTCATTCATTGCCACTTTTGCTTAAGAACTGTTTGTTCATCCACTTCTGTGTTCAACAAATATTTCATCAAAACCTGATTTGGATTTTTTTTGGGGGGAGGGGGCTTGAACTGAAGATAAAATCAGAATGAAGTGATATCAAGAGAATCTGGTAAAATGAAGTGAATCAGAAAATATCTGTGGCTGTGAGGTAAATACACCATACACAGAAAGAGAGCAACCTCTTCTGTTTCTCCTAACCATCAGGGTTAACATTTCAAAAAAGGCATTTCATGCACTCAGGCTGATGAGAAACTGATTTATTATATTTAATGATGAGGTAAGACATATATTTTATCCTAATGAAGTAAACTATTGGTCAGAGAACATGGGTGCTTTAAAATAAGGCCAACCAATGTCATTCATAACTCATCTTGCTCCAGTCTTCATTGCCATTGCTATGGCTTTGAGAGACATAAATGTCCCCACCTATGAAAATAGAGACTTTGCAAAACAGGTATTAGTGATATTCAGGTAGTTTTTGAAACTCCAATAAACCTTAAGTCGGCCTCTGCCCAGTCACAGAACTCCCATAAAGCTCTCCAGAGAGATTTGGGACTCCGGATTCCTGGAGCTAAACATGAGCTCATGATTTTAATGGGACAACTTGGCATGAGGAGTTTATTACAGGTAAATCAGCTTGGCATGATGGCATGTGCCAATGTCCCAAGGCTCCAAGAGAATGATGATGAGCTTGGTACAAACCAAGACTCTATCTCAGAAAAAAAAAGGAGATGAAGATGAAGAGGGAGGGGGTGGGAAGGAAAGAGAGAGAGAGAGAGGCTCACACTCTCAAACATTTAAATCTCTACAGAAATGTTTTCAGGACCCTCACAATAATAGCAAGAGCTGTAACTACAGTGAGGGTGTAGTGGCCCAAAGGGTAACACCCCCTGAGTTGGGAAATCTGAAAACAGAATAGAGCTAGCAACAGAAGTGTTTTACCCAGACCATCTCATTGTCTATGTAATAATTTTCAAAAAATAAAATGCCAACGTGTCTGAGGAGACTCATATGATATGGTGAGAAGGTTGCTCTGCTATTTGTATTTTCCTCAATACATTGTGGAGACCAAAAGGAAAATAAGAAAGGCATATAAAGTTTCGCTTAGTAAAACTTAGAGATGTGTCTTCTGGAAGCATGGCTTTAATAGACATGATATATTATACATTCATTATTCTCAAGTTCTATTATCAAGGCTTTCATGCTTGGTAATAGCATCCAATTTTCCTGAGAGAAAACATACATTTGAATTACAATTCTGTAACCTGAGCTCTGCAATGAACACCCATGGAAAGGAAAAGAATCACCTCTGTACTTTTCCTGGTAACTTTTGCCATGAGAAGGGAGTGGAGAGGGTAGTAACACCCGTTAATGGAAGGAAATGAGAGGTTACATGGTGCCTGGCAGAACCACTAGGCATGCAGCTGTTTTATTAGGCAAGCATTCACTTTTATTGTTTATTTCCAACTTGCAGAAGGTGTGCCAGACTCTGAGGACACCGCGTATGAGAGCAAGTATCTGCACTTTAGGACCTAAGAATGTCATGAAATGTGGAGGGCTTTACACTACAGGCTTCTTGGTGATATGACCTGGAGCCAGTTCCTTCCTACACAGAGCTGATCGTGGAATTGTGACTGTTTCTCCATGTTTTGGATCACTTAAGACTCCGCAAACAACCAACGATTTCTAAGCACTTGCTGCCAGCCACCCTATAGAAAAGGGTACACAGTATCCTTTATCTTTATAAAGCAGTGTCCCTTACCTTCACAAAATATTCTTTATAATCTTCTGCATTGGCAAAAATGTTTTGTATAATTTCCAGTTCTGAGTTATTTTCCAAACAAACTGATGAGAAAATCCTGGAGAGAGGTTGCCTCTGATAGCTAAAGACATGGAAAATATGTTATGTATTCTATCTGCATTGTCTCATATAATTCTCAAACAAACCCAGACATTGGAAGTTCTCCATATTCTTTTATTTAGTGTTGCCTATGTGGGCTTCTATTCATTAATGCACTTAAATCTAAGCAAGGAGATTTCCTTTATTCAGAACAGAAGTGTGTTTTATTCATTGAATTTTAGCTAAGGAAGGAGGAGTGCTAGAAGAATCTCATCAATAGTTGTCCCCTTTCAGACAGGGCTGTATCTGAAAAGCAAATTGAGAAAGAACAGACAGCCCCCCCCCCCATGCCATCCTGTACAGAGTCCCAGGGATCTGAGTCCCCTTGCGTGATTTAATTACTGCTCTGACCCTGGATTCTCTTTGCTGCCTGAGAAATCGCAGAGCTACTAGCCTTTGATTTCTTTATCCTCTTTTTAACAGGTTTAAGTCCTTGGTGGCCTAATAGCTAGAAGGACATTTGCTTTTGACCTTGGAGTGGCAAGTCTGGTCCCTGTGTCAGTCTTCCTTCTGTGTAAAAGTTTGCATGTTACAGTTTTATCAGATGTGGGAGCTCAATGAGATTAACCGAATTAATGTAATCTGAATATATTTAGAAAGTAAATCAGTTAATCTGCCGTATTAGAAGTGCTTATTACTTTCAAATGAAATGTTAAAGGGGACCAAATGCTGCATCCGGAAATACTGCAGTGTAGTGCTAGAAGTATGATTTTATATAAATCAGGGATTCCATCTTGTTCCTGTCCATAGGGGAGAAGGGAGCCCTGTTTTCATTTTTTAAAAGTCAAGCCCGTCTGGTGTTCTGAGGATTAGAGTAAGACACTCTTGTGACCTAGTTTTTTGAAAAGCCTGTCTTCTTACATCCTGGCACTGCCCTAGGATTTGACATTTCTTAACAATTTTCAAGTAATCGATCATGGTCTGGACTGTTGCAGCACTCCACAAAATAGTCAAGGTGTCAGCTGATTAACTCCTTGCATTAGAAATGAAAGGAAACATGAAAACCATATTAGGGTAGGGTTTCATATATTAGATAGATGAGTTTAGAAACTCTGTCAGCTAAACCTGTAATTTTTCAAATGAAAATTCATCACATAAGCTAGGAGTGTGGCTTTCAGGAAAAGAAATATAATTGTGTTTATGTGTGTTTATGATGATAAAATATTACACTAATATTGAAAGAGCTAAAGCCAGAATCCTTTTGGGGATATTATTTTAAACCTCACAAGAGAAAAGATAAGGGAGATGTATTTGAGTACTGGGCTTGATAGAATATACTTGCAAGCCCAGCATACCTCCAGGTCTCTGTTTCAGTTCCTGCCTCTGGGATCCTGCCTTGAAATTCTGACTGACTTCCCTTGATGGTCATCTATAACTTGTAAGGTAAAATTAATACCTTTTCCACCAAGTTGTTTCTGGCCAGTGTTTAAACCAGACACTATATAGCATGACTAATGTCAAGAACTTGGCAGCTAAAGTTTCCTTGCAGTTTCTTTAATTGTGGCAACTTTTCCATACCCAATACACTGGATTTCTCTTAAGAGTGTGATGGATTGATGCTAATTTCTGCTTTACAGTATAATGATAGAAAAATATAATAATAGATTGTGATTTTTATAAAACATGTAATAGATGGCGATTATTATAAAAACCAACTTCAAAAGAGGACTTTCATTTCTCTCACTTTTCCCCCATTCCTTTTACAGTGTTTATTTGTGTTGACTGAGAAAGGATTTTACTCTGTAGGCTCAGCTGTCTGGGATCTCATATGTGATACCAGTTAGCCTCAAATGCGTGATCCTCCCGTCTCAGTCTCTCCAGTGTAGGAGTGCAAGTCTGTGCTACCACATCTGGCAACATGAACTAATGAGCCACAGTGGAAAATGATAGAGTAGAAAATGGTTAAGGCTGAAAGTGGTTTTGCTGAGCAGAGATGATAAAGTATAGAGGTATGCAAAAGAAAATATCCTCCACCTGTCCATTTAGTTGGGGTTCATCATCAGTATATCTTCACATCAAGGGGTCTAAGTGCCATAGTGTACACCAGCACCAGGGGAAGATTTGAAATCTTTCTCATCATCCTTCTTTCCATTTTATTTTGTTTCTGAGGAAGTACCTCAGTAGGTACCCCTGATTGGTTTTCTAGTTACACTGATTCTCCTGCCTCAGCATCCTGACTGCTGGAGTTGTAGGCATGAACCACCATGCTTAGCTTGTTTCTTCAGCTTCCTCTCATCATGCTTCGACACAGAGGCATCATCATAAGTTTACATGAAATGGTTATGAACTTATTTTTTACATCTTATTATATAGAATTTTTTGGTCTGAGATATTTCACATATCATCATACCTTGATCTTAGACTAGATTAAATGGGGAATGACAGATACTTACCATTAGTGGAAATCAATTTCAGTTTGCCATAAGAATATTGAAGCTGTAGTGAGTTGCATTCCCCTTTGTGTTTTTATGTAGATGGTCATGAATTCTGATAGATGTGATTATTTTATGGCTCAGACTTGTATATGAGAAGTTTACTTCAGATACTTCTCTTATTTTTTCTTAACCCTAAGATTTAGGTTTAACATTTT
Source organism: Lophiomys imhausi (assembly GCA_907164525.1). Taxonomy (NCBI): domain Eukaryota; kingdom Metazoa; phylum Chordata; class Mammalia; order Rodentia; family Muridae; genus Lophiomys; species Lophiomys imhausi. The sequence goes on from CAJQZJ010031879.1 coordinate 2,591,686, forward strand.
AAATTAATGTATTTTTAAAATACAACACCATTGAATACTATTCAAGGCTGAACATGTAATAATTTTACAAATCTCAAGTTAGAAGAAGAAATACAAAACCCAAGGGACAATGTTCTATGGTTCCACTTTGATTTTATCTTTAATTTTAGAGTGTGAAATTACTTCCATGACACATATTGAATCCAATAAAAGGAATAAACTGAAGACCTTGATGTCTTGTTAAAAGAAGCAGAGCAATGTCCTGATAAGAACCAGGCTAAACGCTCTCCAAAAAGGTAGCTGTTTTTTAAGCTGCAGTGGTGATGGTGCTTCACTAATGATGCTCCATTGGGTAGAGTGAACTCAGAATAAATAGCCTGGTGCTGCCACTGCGCCCCCAGGCTGGGCAACTGCTGTTTTATTGGTGATGTGGGATATGTCACTCAGTCTTGTGACAAATTAACTCTATTGTTTAAATAACTTCTGAAAATGCCCACATTTTTCACACAGTCCAAATCCCCACATTTACACGAAGATGATTTTGTCCAGTGCTTGTATTTTGTTTTGTTTCTATGTTTCGTATTGTATTTTATTTTATTTTCCAGTCACAGTAACAAACTCAGAGTTTATAGGCCAACTATGAGGGAGAGGAAAGCTAATGTTTCAACCCAGAAGCTTAGAGAGTCTGAATTGACAGGTATGCGGTGCATAATTGTAAATCAGGGAATGCATAGTAGATTCAACTCACCATATAAATAGTGAGTAGTTCTTTGCAACATCTGCTCTAAACATTCATCATGACTGGCATTTTCCTCTCACAAGAGCCAGGATTCTTCCGTGATGGAATCACTTCCCACATGAATTTTACTGTCATGTTCATTTCACGGTGGCAATGCCACTTGCTGTCATTCACTCTCTCTTCTCATTAGTGCCACCACCTCATTGTTGGTGAAGTGCACGCTGCTCTTTCATTTGAGTAAGAGAAGAGCAATGACTCCACTCCAGGGGAGTGGGATGGAAGGGTGGAGGGTGGAGGGTGGGAGGGCGGGACTGGGAGGGGCAGAAAGAGGACACTGGGATGGAGATGTAACCTGAAGTAATAAATAAATATTAAAAATAAAAGAGAGAGAGAAGGGCAATGAAAATATTCTTAGATGTCCGGACAAGTGAGAATGAGAGATAAATGTCTCTATTCGTTGTTTCTTGATTGTTTTGTTTATTTTTATTTGGTTTGGGGTTTTGTTTGTTTGATGTTTGTTTACATATGTTGCAATGACAATTCCCCTAATATGAACAAAAGAATCTGTAACACAAGCAAATGGAACAACATGCCCAACGTACTGACATCACTTACCCTGTGGAAAATGCATCACAAACACATATCTAAGGGGTCTTAAAGTCCATGTTCTCTCCTTCTCCCTTCCTTGTTATATTGATAACAAAAATCTAGACACATTAGAGAGACAAAGCACAAATATTCAGAGACCTTATATGTCTGAAACCAAGGATGATTGTGATAGGTAGGAAGCTCTGCTTTCACTGTGTGCTATTTTTTTTTTAACTTGACACAAATGTAGACCAAACTTCAAAGAGGGAATCTTAATTGAAAGAAAAATGCCTCTATACAATTGGACTGTAGGCAAGTCTGTGGGATATTGTTTTGATTAATGATTGGTGGGGGCAAGCAGCCCATGGGAGTTCAGGGTGGTGCCTCCCCATGCAGGTGGTCCTGAATTATATGAGAGAGCAAATGGAGGAAGCCTTGGGGAGCTAGTAAGTGCCCTTCATCAGCAGCCCTGCTCAGGTCCTGCTTCCCATTTCCTGATATGAGTCCCTGCCCTAATTTCCCTCAGTGATGGGTTCTTACCTGAACTGTAAGCTGAAATTAACCCTTCCCTTCTCAAGTTGCTTTTGATCATTGTCTTTGTCACTGCAATATAAACCCTAATGAAGACACTCTGTTCTGGCATTAGATATCTATGTCGGGGAAATCATCTGCCCACTTGGTCTGCAGTAACCCTATTTTGACTTCTTGAAATAGGACAACAAAAAAAACACATGTGCATTCATTTCTTTTACACCCCAATACAAGATATGAAAGGAGATTAGAGGTTAGCTAATTAAGTTTGGTCACTTGATGCAAAGATAGAAGGTACAGGCAATTATTATGCTATAGTTGGTAGAGTTAGTTTTCCTTATACTGAACCATCAATGACTCTGTGACTATGATTTTAACAGCTAGGTAGACAATGTTAACTACCATATTGTCAAAATATATTTGAATTTGATTTTATCACCAGGAACATTTGGTCAATGTTATTGGTAATTACATGAAGATTTTCAGATCTGTCATGAAATCATCACTGATGAGAACAAAATAATCTAGTCTACTATTCATTATTTTCTCAGTATTTTTGTGCAGATTTTTTCCAGAAGATTTTGATAGTAAGTAATGAAAACAATGTGTATTTCCCTGTTGTTCAGATTGGTGTCCATGGCCTGCCATCATTCTACCAAAATTTTAAGTCTGCAAGTGATAATCGGCCCTGGTCACAAGGGAAGGATCTCAGGGCTCCCAGGTCTTGAGGCTAGCACCCTGTATTGTCCTTGGACAGGACACAAGATGAGTGTGCTTACCTGGTGGAGTACCTTGATGTTCCACAGACAGGCATAGACATATACCTCCAGATTGTATAAAATTATGAAACTAATAGTTAAGTATTGCCATAATCTGCCCCATTGCCATGTGTGGATGTTTGTATTTTTAAAAAAATTTGGTCTATACTACAGATGTATTTGTGTTCTTAGAAATGGTGGGAATGTTTTAATGTCAAAGGCAACACAGAAGAAATCTGTGGATGGCAAATAATCAAATATTTTTGGTGTAAAGATTAAAAAATATACTCCCTTTGGTCCTTTGGGAATATCAGTCAGCTTTTACATCACCAATTTTGTCAGTGTCTTGGCTAAAAACAAAAATGAAACGAAACAAAACAAAAACTAACATTGTTATATCTCTCTTCACTCTCTTTGGTATAGCAAGTTGCTTCTACATTGGTATTCCCTACCTTTGCCATTTTGCTTATTGGAATCGCTCACTCCCACACAACATTGGTAACAACAGCACAGTGAGTCTTTTGTCGTACACACACTTCAAATTATCTTCATATACTAAACCATGTAATCAGGCAGAAATAAAAGAAATCCATAATTAACAACTGAGAAATATTCACTAGAGGATTTGCTAATTGCTTGTTTATAACACTTCGTTTAACTGTGCGTTGGACATAGCAGTCACTTACTCTCTGTACCTTGGCCAGTTGAGAATCTTTGTGTTAATCTTTATTTATTATACGGCAAGTAGCATCTCTGATGTGGTTAGAGATATGTATTAGTCTATGGATCTAATGAGAAGTTGTTAAGAATTGGTTTAATATTATATCCTATTGGCAGCATAGTACTTGTCTATGTTCTTGTTCCTCATAACTGTTGAGGTATGGGTTCTGAGACCTATGTCTGATCAGAAAGTGGTTAGTTACTCTCATGCCACAGAGCCACCGTTGTTCCATTGGGCATATTTTACCAGACAGGGTGTTATTGTACAGAGCTCACCACTGGATAAGATTAATGGATAGTGGTTCTACCGCCCCTCTCTCCCCCCAACCCCCGGTAAAGAGACACCTTTATCACACACTCCTCTCCCTATTCCTGAGGAGGAATAATGAGCTTAAACCCATCTTGTCTTTTCTCCAAAGGGCTGGAATTTCACTTGTGCCTTCAACAACCTACCATTAAAAATGATTCAATAGTCTTCTATTTGTGTTGCTTGTAGAGCTTTATAGTCAAAAATACCACATGCTCCAACTATATACTTCATCAAAATACACAAAAGATGTTTTTAATCATGAGTGGAAGTATAAGCTCTCAGACGCTGAATGTGTGAAGTTGAAAGTCCTCTCTTGTCACTGTTGATAGCTAAGGATGAAATAGAACACCAATAGATCACGGATAAGCATTCACTTTGTATTCCTGTAATTAGAAACAAAATGTGAAGAGCAGAAGGTATATAAAAATTCAAATACCTTATGGGAAATAATTTGTGCAGAAGACTTTAGCCTCATCTCAATGTGTCAGGATACAGTTCTCTTCTATTTTAGATTCAGCTCCTTATACAAATAAGTATTGTGAGTTCACAAGTAAATTATTTACAGGAGCTTCATATGCTGAGTTGTTCTCATGGGATAATTTCTTGAATGACAATCATTCTTTCAATGGCAGAATCTCATCTATTGTATTAAATGTGTTGCATGTCCTTAAGCAAAACACCGACTTTCAGGAAATCCCCTTCTGTCCCTAAACATGGGCTCAGTTTCCACACAGTCTCATTTCAGCACAAGTGGCTTTGTTTTCATGTTAGCATCAACAAATACATCTGTTTAATCTCATTTTTTATATTCCTTCAAAATTCATAATTCTACTGAGGCTATAATTAGGTTTACAATGATAGTGAACATGCAATGCCATTCATTATGTATATATTGAGGACCATATATATATTTGTGGCAATTGAGAGATTGAGTAAGTTCCTGAAATCACTGACAAATACAAAGAGTGTGCAAGAATGATACTCTAGATTTCATCTCTTCTCACCAACATTAACTACCTTTCTTGTCCCAAAACCAAAGAAGCAAAGTTTATGCTTTTAAATATGTGAAACATGGGGTTGAAGAAATGGCACAATGTTTAAGAATGTGTGGCACTCTTGAAGATGTCATGAGTCTGGTTCCCATATCAAGCATCTCACAACTGGTTATAATTCCATCTTCAGGGCATTTGATACCTCTGGTTTCTGCTGGTACTTGCACTTATGTGTGCATATCTGTAGATGCACATCCGTATACATATAACTAAACATAATAAATAAAACCATGAAAAGATGTGAAAATAACATAAAATAATTAATAAAACTATTACTTGAATCGACATTTATTTCTCTTTTGTTTTTTTTTTGTTTATCACTTCAAGTTAAGTCTACATCACAGTGCCCTCTTTCTATCTCTCCCAGTCCCACCCTTCCCCTCCCCTCTCTCCCTCCTATCAAACTCCTCCAGAGTGTGGTATCCCTACATATCAGCCCCTCCCCAGTTCAGCAGTCATATGAAGGCTAAGAGCAACCTCGTGCACTGGGGGCTTACCTAGCAGCATCACTAGGGCAAAATGTCTCACTAACAGGTAGCAACGTCTATGTTCCTGTTCCTTTTGATGTGTTGGTTGTAGGATAGTTATCTTGTACTATATGGCTAAAATCCAATTATATGTGAAAGATGCCTTGTGCATCTTTCTGAGTCTGGGTTAGCTCACTCAGGATGAGCTTTTCTAGTTCCATCAATATGGCTGTGAAATGCATGATTTACTTGTTTCTGATAGCTGAGTAGTATTCCATTGTATAAATGTACCACAGTTTTTAGATCCATTCTTTGGTTGTAGGTTGAGGGACATCTGGGTTGTTTCCAGTTTCTAGCTATTACACATAAAGCTGCTATGAACATAGATGAGGAAGCTTCCTTGTGGTTTGATGAGGAATCATTTGGATGTATGCCCAGAAGTGGTATGGCTGGGTCTTCAGGTAGAGCTGTTCCAAGTGTTCTAAGATATCACCAGACTGATTTCCATAGTGGTTGTACAAGTTTGCACTCCCACCGGCAATGGAGGAGTCTTCCCCTTTCTTCACAACCTCACCAGCATGTGCTGTCATTTGAGTTTTTCATTTTAGCCATTCTGACAGGTGTGAGATGGAATCTCAGAGTAGCCTTGAGTTGCATTTCTCTGATGATTAAATATGTTGAGCATTTCTTCAAGTGTCTCTCAGCCAGTAGAGATTCCTCCTTTGTGAATTCTTGGCTTACCTCTGTTCCCCAGTTTTTGATTGGATTATGCAAAAGACACTGTCATTCGAAAAAAAAATGGCAACCAACAGACTGGGAAAAGGTCTTTACCAACCCCACATCTGACAGAGGCCTAATATCCATAATTTACAAAGAACTCAAGAAATTAAATGCCAAGAAACCAAATAATCCAAACATTTATTTCTAGCTTCTTCAGAACTTACAGTCTCAAATACATCACCCTTGCACTTTTAACAAATCATATCATGTGTTTGTAGGAATATGGATATTTTTCTGCATATTGTTTTATTACTCTGGTTTGATTAATATATTATTCAAGTATACTTATTATCCAGTCCTAATTAAAAAAAAAACAGTTCAACAAATCTAACCATGGTCCATCATTTCTGGACTTCTTGCAAAATTTAAAGGATTTCAAATTTCAAATGAAACCAGTACCTGGACCTAAAAGCAAACAAAACAAAGTGAATATGGCATTTAAACATAGGCAACACCATTCTCTCTGTCTCTTCTCTCTCTCTGTCTCTGTCTCTCTCTCTCTCTCTCTCTCTCTCTCTCTCTTTCACACACACACACACACACACACACACATACACACATGAGTTTCTCTCCGTGGTAACTTGTAGGGCAACAAAAAATATATCAGCCCCAGAAAAAAAGGAGAAGTATGTAGGAGTCAGCAATCAGTTTCCTATTATTTTGTAATTCTTCCAGTTTGTAAATGCCTCTGACTCAGTGGTCTTTATTGCTTACAGGATCTTGCACTGCCACTCACTGAATGCACCCTCAATCTCTACAAGTAAGGTAGGGTCATCGGCTTTATTTTACATAGAGTTAAAAATGCCAAACTTCATTGTTTTTAAATTGAAGCTGTATCGATGTATTGCATGTTGTCAAATGCTGGTGATTGTTGTCTGACTTTAACACTGAAAACCCAGTTAAAAACCATGTCTGTTTCTAGTGTCCTTCTCAGTGTGAATTGTGTGAAGCAAAGTAAAAATATTTACAAAAACATTCTAGTAAAATGTCATACATCAGCTGTGATGTAGTGGTTGCTTGATCATCAATCTATCTGTCATTTATCATCTCTCTGTCATTTATGTACTATTAATAATCATCTATGTATCTATCATCTATCTATTTGTTCACCTATAATTTAACTACCATCTATCATTCTATATATTATTTATCCATTTACTTATCCTGTGTATATCATATCTCTATCATTTACCAATCATCTATCTATTAATCCATCATTTGTCATGTCTGTCTGTATAATCTATCCCTCCAACAATATTATTTTTTAAAACATCCATCAATGATACATTTATCATATATCATTTCTTTATCATGTATGTATTTACCTGATATTTATTTGTCTATCTACCCAAAAAGAAAGAAAGAAAGGAAGAAAAATCTGTGTTATGAATTTCACAATGCTCTGAAAAGTAGTCTAAAATCATAGTGTGCACTGTGTTTAGTCTAAAAGTTATATTTTTAAATGCCTTAAATCTCACTATTTAACTTTTGCCTGATTTTGGAAAACATTGACCTTTATGAAAATGAACTTGTATATTCCACGACTATAAGCTAATGGTATATTCTTTGAATATTTTTGTATGTCACAAATAGTAAAGCTTTAAGACAAAAAACATTTTACTACATGCATCCACTCATCTGTGCCTCCCTCTTTATCTGAAGAGACTCATTCTGCCATAGTTTTCTCAGTTTTCTGCTTTAGTACTTGATAAGAATAAAAGATGAGAAAGAACAAGTAGGAAATGGCACATTTCAGGTCCAGGTGTTCAGGAAGGTTGAAGAAGAGGAATGCTTTAGAAAGACCTTAGTGAAGTGATAGGTTTCATTGTAATTGAAAATCGAATCCATGCAATGGAGCGTCCCCTTGGCCTGGGAAGCTGGTTGCTTCTGACTTTAAATAAATCAAGGAAGAAGCATTGCCTCTCAGTACTTCAGTTGTGTTTTTGTAAGTTCTCATCAGCACGTTGAAAAAAGTAGACATCTGGGCAGAATTTGGAATCTTTTCAAGTTTTGAGCTTCTCAGCTGTTTCTCTTTTACTTGCCTGTGTGTGTTTGTGGGGGGGGGGGAATGAAATTAGAATGAATATAGAAAAGCTAACTTCAATGTTAAATAAAAAAAAACTCCTTTGAATTGTGCCATTTGTTTTGTTTCTTTATAAATGATGTTCATACTGTTATATATCTTGCCATTTATTCATCACTTATGTTGCATATGTTTCTATGAAGTAAGAGGTATAATTAAGAAAATCCTTTGACCAAGTTACCGTGTTTAATTTCCTATGGTATTTACCTCAAAACAATAGACTAAATATTCTCTTTATCCTTTAGTTAATAAATGACAAAATAGAACAAAAATATCTTTCAGTTAACACACACATGCACGCACGCGCACATGTGCACATACACACACAAAGAGAAGTTAATCAATAATTCCTGACCATTGAGAACAATGCTTAGAGGCAAAGCTCTCTTCTCTATGGTATTCCATTTTAGACCACCACTTATAAAACTCTGCCGACGCTGAAATTACACAGGTCTTGAACTTGTCCTGGCCTTTTAGGTCATTGCCAGAATATTACAAAAATGTGGTCACTTGACAGTCAGCTGAAGACTCAATCTCTATCTTTTAGAACCTTTGAGCTGTGTGCTCAAATGCCTACCTCTTGCCCTGCTTGAGTGGTGCGGTGGTATGGCCAATCTACAAATGTGTAATAAAAGCTACAGATGAAATAAACCTATGATTTTTTAAATGCTCAGCCCTGATTATTGGCTTTCAGGAAAAGAATGAGGAGTGAGGAACACACACAAGCTGAGGACTCAGACTCGGTACTTGCCAGTGCTCCACATTAACAGGATAGGAGAGGATGCACTCTGCTTATTTTTATTGTTCATTCTAATAATCTGCCCTCCTGTATCTATTCTTATGTATGTCCCATATTTAAAAGATAAAGGGATGCAATTATGTTTTCTTATCTGCATATTTATTCGTGATTCTGCTATCAGAGTGATGAATATGTATAGATAGGCCATTGCAGGATAGTTTGAGAATGATTGAGAGGAGAAAATGCCTAGTGTTCTCAGTAGCCAGTAAATGCAAAAGAAATCTGCTCGATGCATTTGGTATTCTACTCTCTTAATCAGTGCTTGGAAGAGAGACTTTCAGAACTTTTTAGAATACTTAAAATGTCTTACTTCTTACCAGCAAGCCCAAAGGACATTAGCCATACACAAAAGCTGCCTGTACAGGCTGTTTTCATTTTTATGAATTTTTAAAATAATGTCTTACAATATAGTTTGCCTCATTTAAGTGTGATTTTTATTTTCTTTGTGGGATTTGGTTTCTAGTTATCCATTCCTTGTCTGGGTTTTACCACATAAATCAAGTTCACTAAATCACTGTTTTGTTTTTTGTTTTTTTTTTTAATTTATTTTTTATTTCTTCAAGTTACATCTCAATCACAATCCCCT
>CAJQZJ010031879.1:2607670-2757983 GCA_907164525.1 Lophiomys imhausi
TACTAACTTGCCTCATAATTTTAAAAATATCTTCTTAGATCCAGAACACCCTCTTGATTCCTAAACAACTCAAAATTTAACTATGAGACTCTAGGTATCTATTCTTCAACCACCTCAGAGACCTGAGAGGGATAAATACATCTGATTATATAGGAAGTGCAGGGCCTGCAGCTTCCAAAACTAAAAAATGACATACCAGTGGCTGCCTGGAAAGTTCCCATTTTCTCTCCATACATTACAGCATCAATCTTCAGCCATTTGGCCCCATTTCTCTGACAGACATTGGTTGTAGAGCAGGAATTATGAAGGACTTACCTACCCTGTCTTGGCAGAGCTAGGCTGTCGACTTACCTGCTTCCAAGTTTTGTCCTTTTTGGACAGAAGTCTGTCTACAGTTGAAGCAAGTGGTTTTTATTATATATTGCAACTTAAATAATTGAAGGGTAGTTTTGTAAATTTCAGAATAGTTTTGGGTGTGTTATTTTTTCATGTCAATCTAAAATAATTCTTGATTTCATATTTGTTTTACATTTTGCCATAATATCTTTACTTTTAAGTCTGACTTGCCAATATTACGATCACATTGGCTTAGGTTGCTCACAAAACTGACTTCTGTGTTCAGTTCTATCTACATCAACCATCATGTGAGGCTTGAAGAAGCCTGGCATGTAACGTCTTACTTTTAGGTCAGCATGGCCAACCTGAACTATGTCCCATCCTTGTCATAGATGCCTCATAGATACCCACACATTGTGAATTTCTTGTCAGTGCCTACCTTGTGAATGTCCTTTATTTTCCACTAACAATGTGATTTATTAGCAGACCCTCTCCTGCTGGGTGTCAGCTTTCTGGTTAGGGGGTTGTGTCTCTGTGAAAGGAACACAAACAGAAACTAATCTGTGTCCAAATGTGAATTTCCTGTAGCTGCCAAGCCATTAATGGATAATTTACTAGAGGAATATTGTATGGGCAGTAACCAGGACATTGGGGGCCATATAAGCATTTTCCAGGGTCAGCATATAGGGCTACTGGAAGAGTAGTCCATGACAGGAAACAACTGAACTTCCAATGTGTTGTCTGCAAGTGGTTCACTTCTCCATGAAATCCCATATCAGAAGTTACCTAGACCACTCTTGATATCACTACATCTTTCCATTATATTTTGACATTATATATATGGATGATCACATTTATACTTTTGAGGAGACCTATACCTATCATTTTATATAGTAAGAGGAGCATGGTCTACCACATATTTATAGCATTTGAACATTCAATTTACTCCTTATTCATAATCTTTATTATTTAATTTTATTTTTATTAGTGTTTTGTGCTTCCAAGCAGAAATGAATATATGCACTCTTGCACGTACCTCTCCCTCCAACAAACACACAGTCAACTGTAGAAAAAATAGCTAATTAAACTATTTACCCAGTATTTATATTATATTTAATTGGTTTGCAGTGATGTTAATCCTTAACCCGCCATTATAAATAAATACACACAGACACCAGACAGATTTTAACAAGCCTAGGCCTAAGTTGTACAATCCTAGCCCATCTAAGCTAGCTTATAACTCTATTACCCAAATATAACCCCTTATAATACATACGTCCCTTTGGACTGTTATTCTCCATGCTAAGCTGATGTTTCAGGCCACATAGAAGGATCTCCTTTAATCAACCCCATGGTGTGTCCTCCTTGTTTGCTCCTTACTTCTTTTCCAGCCTTCTTCTTCCAAGATGCTCTCTTATCTCTCAAAAAGCCTACTTGTACCTTAGTCCCACCTATCTCTGTTTTTGCCCAATCTCTAGGCCTCAGCATTTATTTAACCAATAGGAGACAAAGCAAGTAACATACAGCAAGCAGGACCAATCAACATGTAGAATTCTTAACACCAGTCAACTAACACTACTCTAGTCCAAGTCACTCAATGTCTTAAATCATTGCTATGACTACTAGGATAGAAATCAAGATACACTTGATTCCCACATACAGTGAGTCAAGGATCAACTACCTCATACCTACAAGGCTTTATACCACAATGTTTAATAAGTAGTAGATAGTATTATAATCAGTTCCTGCTAAATTTCTCCTTTTGGGTGTGTGTTATGACACAATTTCTAATTTTGTAGGAAGTCTCAATGGCTTTCTATCTTTATATGGACTATTTAGAAAAGAATGTATTTTATTTTCCATGTCTAATGTCCAGTCAATGGTGGTTGCATGTAATGTATTTATTAGAATGGGGTTTTTCAACTGACCCCTTTACCCCATGCAGATGTCTCTCTAATGTACTCCAGGGTTTACTGACGTAGACCATTCTGGCTTATCTAATTCTGAGTCTTTTGCTGTTTCCCCTTCCTACCTTCTGCATTTCTTTGCCATTAACATTTGAAATTCCAGGAAGAGAATGCTTTCATAAGACTTCTCATTGCTTTTCTCTGGAAATTCAATTTTTAAAATGTGATCTTCTGTAAATGAGGGAAGTATCTTTTATAATTTTTTTTCACTCCCAGTTTGTCTTGTTTTCTTTTCCTTTATATCTCTTTCATCCGTGGGTGGAATGTTCCAGATCCATTTGTTTCCATAGCATTAGCTTTCCTTTCCTTACTGGTTTGTTCTCTTCCCCTTTCTTTTTATTTCTGGGGCATTTTGTGTGGAGTCTTTTCCTTACTATATCTCTTGCACCCTTCTCAATGCCAATTCCTGTGACTTTGAATTCTCCCATGCTTCCTCTCTGATCACACACTCCCTGATGAAGTCACATATTGTCACGTCTAGTTCACAATTAAACTTTAGAGCTGCAGGTAACTTGAAAATCCTTTTGTATAGGTTAAAAGGAACCACCCACATTATCGGGCTCCTGTATTTTATCATCTTTATGGAATCAATATGTAGGTAGGCCACGCTACTTATTTAAGTAGCCAACTGGGAATGTTTCAGTATCTTACATTAAACACAATTCAGTCTTTCATTGACCCCTTCTACTAGCTTATCCCATATCCCCCCAAAAATGTCTTGGAAGGAATATGGTAGCCTAATATGCCATTGTGAAAGCCTCAAAATAGTATAGGTGTTGTGTGTGACATTAACCCCTAAATCCACTGTCTCCTCTTCCATGGGATATGACTTTGCTTGTCCCTCTGGCCCATACCATCCATAGTGAGAGTCTCTGGTTTGCCATCATGGTTAGGAAAAGTAATCTCCCACATGGCAATGTTGTCCCTATTGCTGTGACAGATGAGGCATGTATTATCACCTTCAGAGATACCTGTCCTTGCCACAGAGATCTGTTCTGTTCCCACTCATTAGCTATATTCTCAGCTGCAATAATGTCCAAGAAATGTAAGGGCCCCAACTACCAGGAAGAAGTTAAAGCTTAGAGTGTTGCAATTACTAGCAGTAATCAACTTAAGTACAATGAGGCTTCTGAGGTCACAGATCTAGATGAGGGGTGGGGGGAAAAGGCACTGCCCACTGCGGGTGTCACCCACGTTAGGCATGTCTCCTTTCTCTGAGTAATTGCATGCACGAGTGTTCTGTCTCTCTGTCTTTGTTCCTCATACACATTGTAGGCTGAGAGACACCAAGCTTTTGCTTGCTCCCCATTCTCAATTCTGGGTCACAGCTCTTAAAATCTTAAGCAAACTGCTGGATCTGAATCCTATAGGCTCATTTTCATTTCTGAAAATTGTTGGAATCCAGAACATTCTATGAGACCCCCTGAAATGGAACTGACTCACAGGCCCAGATGCCTTATTCTTTACAAGCTAAAATCTGTTCTTGCTTCCAAGAGTGAGCTTTCCCTTTCAAATGTATCCTATGTTTTTCAAACAGCCCGATGTTCTAAGCGGATTAGAAAAGATGGTTCAGTAACCAGTAGTGTATGAGAAGCTTATAATTTTCAATCACCCTTTTGAATATTTTAGTGTTAGAGATGTATTTCTCTATATTGTGATATGTTGATATCAAGCTGACTACATATTTCTAATAGCTTTCCTATTTGTGTATCTTGAAACAAGTGTATCTTGATTTCTATCCTAGTAGTCATAGCAATGATATAAGCTGACTAAAAAAAGTCAGTTTTTTTCAAATTTGCCTCCCTCCTTGCCTCCTTCATCCTTTTCATAGGAAGCAAAGGTTTTTATCCTATACAATTCAACAGAAATTAAATTGTGTTTACCCAGATTTCCTGTAGTATTTTTATTTTCAGTGATATGTGACAATTTTAGGGGCAGATAACTTGAACTAGTGTTATTATAAAGTCCAGAAGCAACTGGACAGGTATGCCAGGCCAGCCACCATATGCTCTGTCATGACAGAGGTGTACAGACATTTTCTGATTAACCCCAAAGGCATCCATTTTGCTGGGATGCCTCATATCTATCCTACGTCTCATGGAGTGCTCTAACCTTCCTTAAACTAAGAACCTGTGAAAGTCAGACTTGTCATCTAAGGGAGGTTTTCTCCCAAAAATTGATATAAAATGGAAAATCGAACACTTCCCTCCAGACTTCTCTCCATATATTAGTCAATAAAATTCCATGTAAGGTCAGTTCACTGTTGTCATTCACAGATTTTGCATTACTATGAAACTCACCAGGATTTCATATTTTGTTTCACATGTGTACTTTGCTCTTGTTTTGTTTTAGCTGCCCACCCAAATGTTTAGCAGAGTAACATAGCTTATAGTTGTTGGATATTTCCAGCATGCTACTAACTCCATCACACTATTTAAATATCTTCAGCAATGAGATGTTTTCTTTCTTGTATTGCACTCACTTAGAGTCTGTATCATGTGTCAAACTCACTTGCCCACAGTCAATGTAGTTTGTCTTAATTTTGAAATTATTTACCAAAATAGATAATTTATAATTAGTATTTAAATTTTCAAAGTGACTTCTTACTACCGTGCCTCGAATCGGCTCTCAACGATGATTGTGCTTTTGAATATATAGGCCTTTATTTCATTCTGTGTATTCTCTCAATCAAATAACTTTAGAGAGAGGAATGTTTTTGCAGGGAACTTTTCCATTTTTATCAGTCATTAAATCAAGTAAAGACATAAAAGTTGTATGACCCTTGCACAATGACCTTCACTTCAAGATTCTTTGTACCTTGAGTAAAATATGCTCTGCCCTCCTTATAGATGTGCCTTGGAACTTTTGGATTTTTGTCTTCTTAGTAAGTAGGACAGTATTGATTATCATTTTCTATTTTAAATATAGCAAGGAAGCTAGAGAGATGGCTCAGTGGTTAAGAGAGTTTGATGCTCTTGCAGAGAACCTAATTTTGATTTCCAGTACTCACTGGGTGGCTCAAAATCACTTGTTAACTCCAGTTCCATGAGATGCAATACCCTCTTCTGGCCAAATATATGCTCAGGCACACACACACACACACACACACACACACACACACACACACAAATTAAATAAATAAAATATTTAAAACTTGTAAATATTCACTCAGTGTATTTACTATATTGAAATATTTTCTAATCTAATTTGTCTCATTTGCCTCCTGAAATTATCAGGACAATTTTCTATGGCCCCTCATGATGGTAAATAATGAACAATTTTAGAATTCATTTCTATTTGGCCATCACTATATTAACACAACCCGAGTGTGACTAGTCTGTGGTGAATTCTTACTCACAGATTATATTAACAATTATATTATACTATAATCACAGATTATAATTAACAGATTATATTATTAATATAATAATATATTAACGAACTGCTAGTTTGTTTGTTTGTTTATTTGTTTGTTTGTTTGTTTTTTCAAGTGACACAAACCTAGATTTCCTTTGGATAAGAGAGTCACAATTGAGAACTTGCCTTCATCAGATTGGCTTTGGGCATGTATGCTAGGGCATTCTCTTGACTGTTGATTGATGTGTATAAACAGAAGTAGACTACTATGGATGGTCCCACCCATGGCAGATGGGACCTGGGCTGTATATATGTATGGTTAATGAGCAAGCCAGGTGAAGCAATACAGTAAACAGCACTCCTATATGGCTTCTGCTTTAATTCATGCCTCCATGTTCCTTACAGTCTTGCATTGACTTCCCTTGATGATGGTATATAACATGTAAGATGGAATAAATCTTTCCCTCCCCAAGTCATTTAAGGTAATGGTGGTTTATTATAGGAACAGAAACTCGAAGACACTAACCATCTGAAAAGAGTCCTGCACAGCCAGCATGTTTTGTTTTCCAGGCATGTATGATGTAACTACAGTTTGCACCTGGGCAGGATAACTGTAACTGCACAGACATCTGGCTGCATTAAGGATCATTAATCTTCAATTTTATTTTACTGACAATTAACTGTTGTAATAGTAAAAATATGGGAGGTACCAAATTTTGAGAGTCATCAATTCTTCAATGAGTGAGTCAGGTCACTGATGCATGTTACACATAACTGGAGTGTTTTTCAATATAGATTTATGCTAATAGATAGAGCTCCATGAAGTAAATCGTCACCAGCAACATAGCTTGTAAAGTCATCTCATGGAACATTTAACAAGACAGACCATGTTGGGATTGTAGCTCATGAGGCCATTAAAAGGATTCAAGTCAGTATAATAATCAAAGAAAGAGAGGCTATCTATCAATTTGAGAGTTGCGAGGATGGGAGGGGTTGGAGACATGGGAGGCTCTAGAAGTAGAAAAAGGTAAGGAGAGAAGTGATGTAATAACATTGTAATTAAAAGTATAAAACTAATAAATACAAATATAAAAAATGATTCAAATTATACTAAAATATGAGTGGTATTATTTCCAGATCATATATACTCAAAGTGTGAGAGCAATCTCTTAAGATGCAATGGTAAATTGACCTGTGGTTTTCTATAAAGAACTGAAGAAGCAATTAACGCAGGCAGGTACACCATGAAAACAAGAACCTGACAAGATGTTCGGCAACTTCAAGGGAAGCAGCTTAGAATCTAGAGATTCCATGGAGCAGCTCTAAATATGTCATGGCTTAGTAAAAGTGACTGTTGGTTTCTTAAAACTATCAAATACAACCCATCCCATGGAAGAGATGACACCACCCAACCAGGTGATCCCAAGTAGGGACTTTGCCTGTCAAGTTTAGAAGCTTGGCAGAATTGGAGTTGGTCCAGAATTGTAAATGAACCCCCCCTTGCCAATTGACTTCCAACTGGTCGTTCTCGTGAAAAAGCAATGTCCATGGCTAGCTCTGCCCCTACTCTTTCTTCTCCAGGATCTTGGGAATTTGGCTAAAATTCTGATATTCTAAACTAGCAAGTGTGAGACTAAGTGCATCATGACTTTAAATAGAAATGGTTTTATTCTTTCTTTCTTTTTTTAATTAATATATTTATTTATTTGTTGCTTCAGGTTACATCTCCATCATATTGTCCTCTTTTCCCCCTTCCCAGCCCCGTCTTCCCATCCTCTACTCCCTAAACCTTCCCTCTTGTTCCTCTGGAGGGGAGTGTCCCTACATAACAGTCCCTCTCCTCAGTTCAGAAGTCATATGAGGGCCAAGAGCCTCTTAATACACTGGGGGCCTACAAGGCAGTACCACCAGTGAAAAGTGTCTCATAGCTAGGAAGGGAAAACTAAAAAAACAGACCAACAAACAAACAAACAAACCAACAAAAACAAATAACAACAACAAAAAGAAAGAAAAAGAAAAAAATCTATGTCCATGTTCCTTTAGGTGTGTTGGCTGTAGTACAGATATCCTGAATTATAGCTAAAATCCTACCATAAGTGAATAGATGCCATGTGCATCCTTCTGAGTCTGGGTTAGCTCACTCAGGATGATCTTCTCTAGACCCATCCATTTGGCTGCAAATTGCATAATTTCATTGTTTCTGATAGCTAGGTAATATTCCGTGGTAAAGATGTACCACAGTTTTTTAATCCATTCTTCAGTTGAAGACATCTGGGTTGTTTCCAGTTTCTAGCTATTACAAATAACGCTGCTATGAACATAGATGAGGATACTTCCTTATGATTCCATGAGGAGTCATTTGGATGTATACCCAGAAGTGGTATGGCTGGGTCCTGAGGGAAAGCTATTCCAAGATTTCTAAGATATCGCCTTACTGACCTCCATAGTGGTTGCACAAGCCTGCACTCCCACCAGCAATGGAGGAGGGTTCCCCTTTCTCCACACCCTCACCAGCATGTGCTGTCATTTGAGCCATTCTGAAAGGTGTGAGATGGAATCTCAGAGTCTTCTTGAGTTGCATTTCTCTGATGATTAAGGATGCTGAGCATTTCTTCAGGTGTCTCTTGGCCATTAGGGATTCCTCCCTTGTGAATTCTCTGTTTAGCTCCGTCCCCCATTTTTTGATTGGATTATTTGGTTTCTTGGCATTTAATTTCTTGAGTTCTTGGTAGATTTTGGGTATTTACCCTCTGTCAGAAGTGGGATTCGTGAAGATTTTCTACCAGTCTGTAGGCTGCCTTTTTGTTTGAATGACCTTGTCTTTCACCTTACAGAAGCTTTTCAGTTTCATGAGGTCCCATTTATTGATTGTTGGTCTCAGGTCCTGAGCTGTTGGTGTTCTCTTCAGGAAGTTGTCACCTGTGCCAATGAGTTCGAGGGTTTTCCCCACTTTTTTTCTAGTAGATTTAGTGTGACAGGCCTTATGTTAAGGTCTTTGATACACTTGGATTTAAGTTTTGTACAAGGTGATAAGTATGGGTCTAATTTCATTCTTTTGCAAGTGGACATCCAGTTGGACCAGTACCATTTGTTGAAGATGCTGTCTTTCTTACATTATGCTGTTTTGGCTTCTTTGTCAAAAATTAGGTGGCCATAGGTGTGTGGGTCCATTTCTGGGTCTTCAATTCAATTCCATTGATCTACTGGTCTGTTTCTATACCAATACCATGCTGTTTTTACTATTATTGCTCTGTAGTACAGCTTGAAATCAGGGATGGTGATACCTCCAGATGTTTTTTTTTGTACAGGATTGATTTTGCTATTCTGGGTTTTTTGTTGTTCCACATAAAATTGAGAATAGCTCTTTCCAGGTCTATAAAGAATTGTGCTGGTATTTTGATAGGAATTACATTGAATCTATATATTGCTTTTGGTAGGATGGCCATTTTTATTATGTTGATCCTACCTGTCCAAGAGCATGGGAGTTCTTTCCATCTTCTAAAGGCCTCTTCCATTTCTTTCTTCAAGGGCTTGAAGTTCTTGTTGTACAGGTCCTTTACTTGCTTGATTAGAGTTACCCCCAGGTATTTTATATTGTTTGTGGCTATTGTGAAGGGGGTTGTTTCCTTTATTTCTTTCTCAACCCATTTGTTTGTTGTATATAGAAGGACCTCTGATTTGTTTGAGTTAATTTTGTATCCAGCCACCTTGCTGAAGGTGTTTATCAGCTGTAAGAGTTCTCTGGAGGAATTTTTCGGGTCGCTTATGTATACTATCATATCGTCTGCAAATAGGGGTAATTTGACTTCTTCGTTTCCAATTTGTATCCCCTTGATCTCTTTTAGTTGTCTTATTGCTCTAGCAAGAACTTCAAGTACTATGTTGAAGAGATATGGTAAAAGTGGGCATCCTTGTCTTGTCCCTGAGTTTAGAGGAAATGCTTCAAGTTTCTCTCCATTTAATTTGATGTTGGCCACCAGCTTGCTGTATATTGTCTTTATAATTACTAAGTATGGTCCTTATATGCCTGTTCTCTGCAGAACTTTTAGCATGAAGGGGTGTTGGATTTTGTCAAACGCTTTTTCTGCATCTAGCGAGATTATCATGTGGTTTTTTCCTTTCATCTTGTTTATATGGTGAATTACGTTGATAGACTTTAGTATGTTGAACCATCCCTGCATTCCTGGGATGAAGCCTACTTGATCATGGTGTATGATACTTTTGATGTGTTCTTGAATTCGGTTTGCTAGTATTTTATTAAGTATTTTTGTATCTATGTTCATGAGGGAGATTGGTCTGAAGTTCTCTTTCTTTGTTGGGTCTTTGTGTGGCTTAGGAATCAGGGTGACTGTGGCCTGATAGAGTGAGTTTGGCAGTGTTCTTTCTGATTCTATTTGGTGGAAGATTTTGAAGAGTATTGGTGTTAGCTCCTCTTTGAAGGTCCGGTAGAATTCCGCGCTAAAACCATCTGGCCCTTGGCTTTTTTTGGTTGGGAGATTATTAATGACTGTTTCTATTTCCTTAGGGATTATTGGGCTGTTTAATCTGTTAATCTGATCTTGATTTAGTATTGTTAGGTGGAATCTATTGAGAAAATTGTCCATTTCGCTTAGGTTTTCAAATTTGGTGGAATATAGATTTTTAAAGTAGGACACAAATATTCTCTGGATCTCCTCAGTGTCTGTTATTATTTCTCCCTTTTCATTTCTGATTTTGTTGATTTGGGTTTTTTCTCTCTGCCTTTTAGTTTATTTGGCTAGGGGGTCTGTCTATTTTGTTGATTTTCTCGAAGAACCAACTCTTGGTTTCATTGATTCTTTGTACAGTTCTTTTTGTTTCTACGTTGTTGATTTCAGCCCTATGTTTGATGATTTCCTGCCTTCTGCTCCTCTTGGGAGTGTTTGCCTCTTTTTTTTTTCCAATTCACCCAGTTTAGCTGTTAATTCGCTAATATGAGATGTCATAATTTTCTTTCTGAAGGCACTTAGTGCTATGAACTTTCCTCATAGCACAGCTTTCATTGTGTCCCTAGGTTTGGGTATGTTGGGCCTTCATTGTCATTGGATTTTAAGAAGTCTTTGATTTCCTTCTTTATTTCTTCCCTGACCCAGTAGTCATCCAGTAAAGAGTTGTTCAATTTCCATGTGTGCGTAGGCTTTCTGTTTATTCTTTTGCTGTTTAAGACCAGCTTTATTCCATGGTGGTCTGATAAGATACAAGGGGTTATTTCAATTTTCTTGTATCTGTTGAGACTATCTTTGTGTCCAACTATATGGTCGATTTTGGAGAAGGTTCCATGAGGTGCTGAGAAGAAGGTGTATTCCTTTGTGTTTGGGTGAAACATTCTGTAGATATTTGTTAGGTCCATTTGTTTCATGATCTCTGCTAGACTCAATATTTCTCTGTTCGGCTTCTGTCTTGATGATCTGTCCATTGTTGTGAGTGGGGTGTTGAAGTCTCCCACTACTAATGTGTTGTGATTGACATGTGATTTAAGTTTTATAAGTGTTTCTTTTACAAATGTAGGTGCCTTTGTATTTGGGGCATAGATGTTCAATATTGAGATGTCCTCTTTATGAATATTCCCTTTAACGAGTATGTAATGCCCTTCTCTGTCTTTTTTATTAACTTCGGTTAGAAGTCTATTTTGTTTGATATTAGGATGGCTACTCCAGCTTGCTTCCTGGGTCCATTTGCTTGGAAAACCATTTCCCAGCCCTTTACTCTGATATAGTGTCTATCTTTGATATTGAGATGTGTTTCTTGTATGCAGCAAAAAAACGGGTCTTGCTTACAGATCCAATCTGTAATCCTGTGTCTTTTTATTGGGGAGTTGAGTCCTTTGATGTTGATGGATATTAGTGACCAGGGGTTGTTATTTCCCATTAGTTTGGTATAGGTGATCATCCTGTGCCTCTTTTGGTTTAGTTGCTGTGGAGTTTTCTATTTCCTCTGTTTTCTTGGGTGTAGTTTTCTTCTCTCTGTTGGAATTTTCCTTCTAGGATCTTCTGTTGGGCTTGGTTTGTTGGTATATATTGTTTAAATTTGATTTTGTCATGGAATATTTTGTTTTCTCCTTCTATGTTGATAGAGAGTTTTGCTTGGTATAGTAGTCTGGCTGGGCACCTATGTTCTCTCAGCACTTATAGGACATCTCTCCAGGCCCTTCTAGCTTTTAAAGTTTCTGAGGAGAAGTCAGGTGTAATTCTGTTGGGTCTGCCATTGCATGTGACTTGACCCTTTTCTCTTACAGCTTTTAATATTCTTTCTTTGTTCTGTACATTGGCATTTCAATTATTATGTGGAGATAGGAGTTTCTTTTCTGATCTAATCTGTTTGTTGTTCTGTAAGCCTCTTGGATTTTTATTGGCATCTCTTTTTTCAGGTTTGGGAAGTTTTCTTCTATGATTTTGTTGATGATATTTCCTGGACCTTGGAGTCGGGAGTCTTCACTTTCCTCTATGCCTATAATTCTTAGGTTCCATCTTTTGATTGAGTCCTTGATTTCTTGGATGTTGTGGGTGAGAGATATTTTAGCTTTCTCATTTTCTTTGGATGTTGTACTGATTTCTTCCATCGAATCTTCCATGCCTGAGATACTGTCTTCTATCTCTTGCATCCTATTTTTGATGCATCCGTAGTTCCTGTTCTCTTCCCTTGATTCTCCATTTCCACTTTTAAATCTGACTGTGTTTTCTTTATTGTTTCCATTTTCATGTCTTGAATGGTTTTATTCGTTTTATACATTTCCTGCTCCAGTTTGCTTGTCTTTGCGTGGAAATCTTTCATTGCCCTGTCCTTTTCCTGTTCAAGTTGTGCCACCTTGGCTTGGAGCTCTTTAATGGTGTTATCCATTGTTTTCACTTGTGAAATTGTTGCTTCTTTGAATTCCTTCATAGATTTAAGTTCTTCTTGAAGGGACTCTATCACTTTCCATAATGTAGAATTGTCATCATTTTCATGTGTTTCTGCTGTTGTGAGGTCGTCAGAATTGGATGAACTAGGATAGTTTTGCGTTGTTAGAGTCATTTTTCATTGATTTCTGTTTTTTCTTGGACCTTTGGCCATATGGATGTATTTAGCTGTCTGCTCTCGTTGTCTTCTGGGCTTGGATCCACAGGGGGCGCTTTGGTGTAGCAGTCGAATTGCTTGGCGATCTGTCATTGCTTACAGGGGGATCTCAGCGTCACTGTGCTTCTAAAAGCCTGAAGCAATGTGAGCAGGTGCAGCCTATTCCCAGGTAATTAGGAACAGCCTGGGATTGTGTCTCTGCTGCCTAGTCAGACTTCTCTATGTGGCACACAGAGTGTTCAGCCTGCAATGGTTCTCGTGGTATGGTCCTGTTTGCCCAGGCACAGATTCTGTGGACTCTGGATGTCCCCAAGGAGTCTGAAAAGGTCCAACTCCACACCTGATATGTCTGGGATTTCCATAATACAGCTGTGTTCCCCCTGTCTTCGGGCCTCCACGTTTTGGAACCCTCAGCCTCTGTGTGCCTCTGCAGCGACCTCCGTGTGCGCCCTGCCCTGCCACTTCCCTCTGTGTGCTTCTGCCCTGCTGCTAACTGCTTTATTGTTGGTGCACCACTCTGCCCCGCCACCCGTGGTGCCACTGTAGCGCGCTGCTAGGACTCCCACGGGTCCGGAACCTTTTCTAAATAGGTGGAAGTATCGCGTGGGTTGTGTGGGACCCAGTAGACTAGTGAGTGATCCTGTGTGGGGTCCGAATCCACCACTGCTGCCACCGCTGACCCCTTTGCAGTGTGTGCTGCTGCCACCACCATTGCTAAGACTCCCACAGGTCCACAACCTTTTCTAAATAGCTATAAGGTCCATGTGGGATGTGGGTTACCTAATAGTGTAGGGGTTAGATAAATTAGATTTAGAAAATATATAGGAGTTTCTGATACTGAAAACAATGTCAGGCCAGATACTTTGTTTCTTCAAGTCTATTGAGTCTTTCCTGTTTTCCTGACTTCAACCTTGTTTTTCAGTCTATTAAGTCTTTCCTGTTTTTCCTGACTTCGTGCTGATAATGCTCTG
Source organism: Lophiomys imhausi (assembly GCA_907164525.1). Taxonomy (NCBI): domain Eukaryota; kingdom Metazoa; phylum Chordata; class Mammalia; order Rodentia; family Muridae; genus Lophiomys; species Lophiomys imhausi. The sequence continues at coordinate 2,621,373 of CAJQZJ010031879.1, forward strand.
CATGCCCCGAATTAAGAGACAGTATCAGAAACTCCTATATATTTTCTAAATCTAATTTATCTAACCCCTACATAGTAGGCTGGTGAGTGATTCCGTGTGGGGTCTGAATCTGCCCACTGGGTATTAGAGTCGATCTTACCAGACATCTCTCCTGATGGGAGTTCCTGATTCCCGGATTCAGCAGCTTCTGTGTCCAAGAGAGGTAGGGGAAGAGCCTTGCCCAGGGACTTTTAATGGTCCCTTGGGAACTAGGTGTGACCCCAGCGGGTCTAGTCCCTCAGATTTTTGTACAGCATCCAACAACTCTGTGCTTTTATGGTTGTTTTCCCCAAGTTCCAAATGCATCCGTGCAGGCTGCTGCCATCTTGGATCCCCGGTTTTATTCTTTCAATGAGTTATTTTTATTTAGTTGTGTAGTTTTATGTACATGTGTGGAGGTACCTTCAGAGATCCGAAAAGGTGTTTGATTCCCCAGACATTGGAGTATAGAAAATTGTGAGCATCCTGAGATGGGCACTTGGAACTGATGCCCAGTCCTTTGTAAGAGCAGTGACTGTTCTTAACTGCTAAGCCAGTTCTCCAGCTTCAAAACACATCAGACATTTAAGAGTCTTAACTCCTGAGGCGTACATATTTATGATCAATTATTTTTTACATTTTACTTATTTATTCTATATGTGCATTTCTTTCTGTGTGGGTGGCAGGGTGGGCTCCTCTGTGCCAAGCCATTCCTGCAGAGGTGAGAGGACCACTACTGGGAATCACTTCTCACCTTGTTAAGGCGGGGTTCCTCTTCTTGTTTTGGTTGCTACACAGCTTACTCCAGGTTATGTGTGGGCAATTCTCTTATCTATACATCCATCTGCTTGTAGGAGTTCTAGGATCACAACCATATCTAGCATTTTGCCTGAGTTCTTGGGATGAAATTCAAGTCACCAGGCTTGTATTGCTAGTACTGTAACTACTGAGTTACATCTCCCTGATCCCCCCTTTTTTCAATCAATTTAAATATATAAAATTAAAATCACATACTGTCATACACACAGAATATGTAACTTATAGACAATGATTTTTATTACTTTAAAATACTGACAGTTTCATATTGCCCATAAAGATCTGTTTTAGCAAAGTGAAGAGAATGAAGAGGAAGGGAAAGTTGCAGTTACTATAGTTAGATCATCTCAAGTCACATGGGTCACTGCCATAAATAACCGAAATTATCTAACAACCTTTGGGTGTCTTTTCGGGTATAGAAGTCTAGAAACACAAGTTTGCTATGTTTCCTAACTCAAATACTACTTATTGAGAAAAGCCTCTGTAGCCTCAGTTTAAAAGCCAGCATCAGGAGGTTGTATCAACAATGAAAAACAGCTTCATTAAAAAATAGCAAAATATGAGCACAGTCTCCCTCTGTGAAGGGACAGACACTGGACCGCCCTTCTTGTTGACTTTTTCACTTAGAGCATTCATACTAGTTCCTTTTAGCTTTCAGAGCAATGACCTGCCTGGTAAGCATGACATCCAACGCAGAGCTGTATAATGTGTGTCACTGAACTGCAATTTTGAACATAATTTCACATTAAATTTGACTAGAGGGTAGGAAGAAAGGGAGAGAGGAGATTGTTTATGGGTAGACATGTGTTCATTTGGTGACTACGTTCATGCAGAGTGATTCATCTCCCTCCAGCCTGTGAAGTATATGCTCGAGACAGTACCAACTATGTAATAATAGATGTATTGCTGAAGTTGCCAACAGGAGAACACACTAAAACTATCATTTTATCACAGTATATTGTCATTTGTTGAGTTATTCTTCTTGTCCATAGGATCTGGTTCATCTGGAGAGAAATCTCTCAGGTTTTTTGTTTGTTTGTTTGTTTGTTTGTTTGTTTTGTTTTAACCTCCACCCTCCCTGGGACCCTATTGCCAAATGAGTTATGTGGCATGGTGACGTACCAAATGTACTTTGAGAAAGAACATGGTATTCACATTAAGGTGACATATATGACAAACATAGACATATATGATGCTCACAGAAGTCTATAATTACTTTTAAATTGTGTTATTTGTCCCTAAATTATCTTTGTTGTTTGTTTTATGTGAGAGAACCTGGGATGATCTTTTCTATTTTTTCTCTTGCTCTTTTTCATAGTTCATTTTCTTCTTCACAGTTCTGTTTTCATCTTGCAATCTGCTTGCTATCAAAACTCATGAAAGTATTACAAACCTTTGTGTTATTTCTGCATTGCACTGTAGATGGACAAATTGTTTCTTTGTTGGTATCAATGGCTTCTTCTACAAAGATTTAGGTGTGGTACTGTTATGTTGCTGTAAGTTTTTTTTTTTAAACAAGCATATTGACTTCATTTTATTTTTTAAAAAAACTTTTTAAAGTTCTTCAAATGGTCTGTATCAAGATTGCAGTGACATCAGAGTTGAGCAATCAAACCCAAATGATTTGCCTAATCCCTTCTTGAAGCCCCTAAAAATATGTTCTATTCTAGGTATAGGATAGCTGTTAGTCTAGCACATTGCTATGCTAGACCATCAATCACATCTTGGTCTTATCAATGTAACTATGTAATTTTCTTGATTGTTCTTTTATTTATTACATCAATAATAATTGTCTATAAAGCTTTGAATAAAATAATCAATGTATGCTTTTAAAGAGTTGATCTCATGAGGAAGAGAATCAACAAAGTATACATAATTATTGGAGCTATTATGGTAAATAAATAAAGCAAATAGAGAATAATTATATGTAAAATTGAATAAGCAATCCTTCATTTTAAACCAAACATAATTGAACCATGGATCATTTTGCTATACTTAAGAACAGTGCATTAAAAAGTAGCAAAATAACTCAATTTATATGCAAAAAATAGGACTTGGTTTTCAGATCAACAGAGTCCTATTTATTTTAAAGTTATATTACAACAGGAAAACTGTTACAGTCAAGAAAGTAAAAATACTTAGATTAGCCATGTCCTTGCATTTCTATGGTCCCACAAACTTATTAAAGCCTGACTCTTTCTCTCTCCAAATCATGTGATATGTGAAATGGTAAAGCTTGGGTCTGACACTGACTCACACTGTGGAAGAACTTGTATTGTCAGACTATGGCCTTCAGGGATGGACTATGTCTAAGAACTCTCTGACAGACACCACGATTGGGCACAAGTAGAATATGTACAATGCACTATTGATGATGGTTTTGGCTTTTCTCCTCCAAATTATAAGGTGAAATATGGATTGGTGTATTTATTTAGCATCTAGTTTCTTCTTCTATAGTTTTTGCCAGTAGCCTTTGTTTTGTTGTTACAATGAAAATGGTGACCCCATTCATTTACCTGCCCTTTAATTGCTTAATATTCTAAGATAGCTAAATCTATAGATAACACACACTCCATTTGAATACACGCACGTGCACACACACCCTCGTGTGCACACATGCACACACATGTACGCACACAATTTTTCACACCCTTAGAATATATTGCCAACTGTTATGTTTTTCTCTAAAGTTGTACACCCCAAGTTCAAGCTACGGGCATTATAATGTAGCTGGCCTGAGTCCTGAGTGTGAAGTTGTACCATTGTTTATTACTCAAAAAATATCTCCTCATGTTGCCTCACTTTAATCCAAGTAAGGGGTAAATCAAATACCATTTTCTCTTTAGCTTTGAATAAAGTCTTTCTCAAGCAATAAATTAAAGTGAGAAATCACTAAAAAACAAATTCTACTAGTAAGGGCCACATCTTACTTACAATCTAGATTTGTACAATCATTATACAACAAAAAATAATATTACTTTATTTTTGTTGTATATTTTACAATTTATCAATCCTATATTTGACTGAGATATGAAGAAAGTTATGAGTGGATATGCTTCTTAATATGTATGCTATTGCATTTTCATTTTAGTCCTTTCCAATATTGTAAACAGTAAAGAATTTCCACTGAATGTTGGTGATGAAGTTTGTCAAAGACACTCAAGTCCTTGCCTCATACTCTTTCACCTCAAATGACTTATTTCATAGGTAAATATCTGATGACATATGAGTATATGCAAGCAAATTCTCATGAGAAAGTTGTCTTTACTGCAAGATCTCTCCTGCCACCCAAATACAAAGTTTAGAGTGGAGATGCTTTCATCCACTTCAAATTGCCTAAAGAGGCATTTTCCAACTTTAAATTAGATTTCAGTGTATTTGGACTAAAATCTAAGAATATATACATTTGGATTATTCAAGCAATAAAGGGAGTTGGTAGAAATAGATTCTAAAGTTTCTCTTCTTTAGAGTGGTAATGAAATAAAAACGAAAGAAGTTTTGAAATTGTTTTGACTTTCATTGAGAAATAATACTTTGAAAGAACATATTTATCGAAATATTTTTAATCAAAAGAAGCTTAAGTACTTTTAAAGGGCATGGTTTGGTTTAGAAATGTGAGCCAGGATTTGTTCAAAGTGCACCTGTTGACTTTAGACTTCCCTGGATAAGGTTAGATGATGATAAGATCAGGCTGCATCATGTTATGTGACAGTGCCTCTGGGTAGCCCTGAACAAACATCTACTCAGCAGGGTTTGAGAATATCCTTTCCAGGTAGCTCAGCTCAGACCAGTGACTCTCTTCCAGGCATCTCTGCTATCTCTCTTTTGTCAAGTCAGTTCTAGTAGTCTAAGAGAGTCTCTCAGCAGTCCTACTGTTTATATATGCATGAAGGAGGGGCTTAGAGAATCTGGTCAGTTTCATGGACTTCCAGGAGCCATTAAGTTATTTGCTTCCTGGGCATAAGGAGTTTCTCTGTTGATTGAAATGTTTCACTTCCACTTAGAACACCTTGTCATTTCACCTCACTTTTAACATCTTTTTTTTTTAAAAAATACCATCTTATTTGTACCTCTTCTTTAACATCCTGTGCCCATAAGGAGCTTCCCTCTAAGACAGAAGATTTTAATATAGATGCAGCTGCTATTTCAGTGCCCAGAATACAGAAACACTTGAAATGAGGCCTACAACACCAACTTGGGAAGGATGATCCTACTGAGTAAGCCTCCCTGGAACATCATTTGGAAATGGGATTCTGTAGGTTCCTCTGCATCTCACGGAGCCAAATAACAAGATCAAGTTGTCTGGAAGCCTCAAACCAGCCCTAATTATTTTTATGCCTGTGATCTGAGTGCCCATAGCTACAGTTTTTTTTTTCCAAAAATGTTTTTAAATTCTTTTCAAACTCACTTTCTAACTTTCAGCTCCTATAGAACTAACTGTCAGGCCTGTAACAAAAAGAGAGTACTGGATTATATGCATTTTTTTAATGTAATGGTTCTGCCACCTCTTGAGAATTTTGTTTTAAAGTTTAAAAGAAGCAGGAAAACAGGAAAAAAAAAAAGGTCTATAACTACTAATCACCTAAATTCATTTGCATTACTTTTCTTTTGAAAAAAAATAACGTTCTTAAAAGAAAAGATTTCAAAATGCAAAGACAATATGTCATCATAAGAAGATGATTCTGAATTTATAGATTGTTTAGGGGAAATGTCTTTGCATTTGTGTGTGAAGAACAAATTCAATTTTCTTTTTCTCACTGCCCTCTTGAGGCTCTAATGAGAAACTTAGTTCAGTTTACAGCTCTTCTTTTTCTTTCATTTTTTTTTAGTTTAGACACACACACAGATGTACAAGTGTGCATACACGTATGTGTTCATGGGTACATTTGCATATACATATGTGTGCATATACATATGTAAGCACAGACAAAACTCATGTGTCATTACTCAAGCACTTTCCCTTTCCAAAGCACAAGAGGCAGAATCTCTCAGTGGCCTAGGACTCACTAATCCAGTTTGACTGCCTGCCAGTAGTCTCTAGGGATTCAGCTGTCTCTGTCCATTGCAGGATAAAGAGTGTGCCCCACCATGCTGATTTTTTTTTTAAAACATAGTCTTTGGGAATTGAATTCAAGCCTTCATGCTTGCATGAAAAAATTTATTTTTATTCTCCACCAGCCCCTTCCTTGTTCTTTCACAAACCTCTGTTGGCTCATTTTAAAAAAAAAAATCAGTTTGCTTTTTAGTTGTCTCTCCAGGGCAATGAGGCACTTTTCACTGATGGTACTGCCTCGTAGACCCCCAATGAATGAGGAGGCTCTTGGCCCTCATAGGACCTCTCTACTGAGATGAGGGACTGTTGTATAAGGACACCCCACCCCAGAGAAATGGGATGGAAGGGTTAGGAGGTAAAGAAAAAAATGAAATGTGATGTTTTGGCCTTTTGCTACTAATTGTCATAAACTGTTTAGGATAATTAAGAAATGCAAACTAATGGTTATGCAAGCCAGTCATTCTGTTAGGCACTATGACAGCCTATTATAGTTATTTTATAAGCTAATCAGAAATAAAGCTGCTAAAAGACAAGCAACATCTGCTTACCCTAATAGAAGAGACAGATAGGGCCTCTTCAAAAACCTCAAGAGATCTCTAGAATATGGCATTGAAAGATGTTTTCATAACTTTAGTTTTTTTTTTATATCAAGACATATCAACTCCTGACAGCACCCCCTATTCTACCCCAAGTAGAAGATGAGCATCAAAGAATCTCCAGTGGGAGATGATTGAATTAGTCGCAAGCCTATCTCTTGGTAGGAAAAGCCCCTTGCTCCAACTGTAGACAGAATGCTGTCCAAAAAGGACAAAACCTGGAAGCAGGTAAATCGACAGCCTAGCTCTGCCAAGACAGGGTAGGCAAGTCCTTCATAACCCCTGCTCTAAAATTAATGTCTATCAGAGAAACAGGACCAAATGACTGAAGATTGATGCTGTAATGTATGGAGAGAAAATGGGAACTGTCCAGGCAGCCACTGGTATGTCATTTCTTAGTTTTGGAAGCTGCACACCCTGTACTTCCTATAAAATCAGATATATTTATCCCTCTCAGGTCTCTGAGGTGGCTGAAGAACAGATAGCTAGAGTCTCATAATTAAATTTTGAGTTGTTTAAGAGTCAAGAGAGTGTTATAGATCTAAGAGGATACTTTTAAAATTGTGTTGCAAGTTAGTATGAACATTGAGTTAGATATAGAACTTTAAACTCATGGAGATAGTTAGATAGTAGAATGTTAAAGTCAGGTACCAAATACATATGGACTGGACACTGGGAATGTACGCTAAGCCATATAACCCTCATAACTGTGGCCTAATTACCTCTGTTGTTTTGTATTGTATGTGTTATTATAAGAGAAAGAGCCATTTGTTGGACTGAAAGGGGAAACTGTAGGGGGAAATAAGACATACCTTAAACTTAAAAAAAAAAAAAGGGAAGAGGATGGTGGGTTGAAGGTGGCAGTGTGGGACTGGATGGGGGAATAGGGAGGGGACTGCGATTGAGATGTAACTTGAAGAAATAAAAAATAAAGGAAAAAAAAGAATAAAACTGAGAAGTAGATGTTTTCTCAGTTTATGGAACTATGTTGAAAAATCTTACAACCCACAGACTCAAACAGTCAGGGAGCTACCATAACTATCCTATGAAAGAGACCCCACCAAGCAGTGGATTGAAATAGATGGTGAGACACACAACCAAACATTAAATGGAGCTCAGAGAGTCTTGTAGGAGAAAGAAAGGAAGATAAGAAGGATCTGGAGAACTCCACATGAAGACTACCAGAATCAACCAAACTAGGCCCTAGTTTACAGGGCCTGAAACACCAACCACTCCCACCCAAAAAATCACATATAGACTGGATCTATGCCCCTTAAACATATATAGCTGATAGTCAGCTTGGTCTTCATGCAGATCCCTTAGCAAGTGGAGCAGGGGTGTGGGGGTTATAGGGATGGGCTGTTGCCTGTTAGTGGAATTAATACCTTACCCTAGCTGGGCTGCCTTGTCAGGCCTCAGAGGAAGCTTGTAGCCCTCATAACACTTGAGTTGGGTTTATGTGAGGGGTCTCCCCTCATTGGAGGAGAAGGAGAGGAGGGAGAGGAGGAAGAGGGTGGGAGGGCAGTAGCAGGTGAGAAGAAGGGAGGGGGCTGTGATTGAGGTGTAGCATGAATAAATGAATAAATTAATTAATTAAACAAAATTCATGGAAGAAACTGCTCCTAGGATATTTCTAAAGCTAAAAATGTAAAATGTGGTCATTTTAGTTCAGTATTGAGAATACTATCTCAGTTTTAAAACAGCCATCATGGCTCAGGAATGTGGATTCGAGTGACCTCAAAAGACACACACCCATGCGGAAGCAGTTACATCCATTGCCATGATCACAAAGCAAAAGAAAGTCATGGGTCAAGCAAATAAGCAAGCATGCTAATTGGGATATTAAGAAGGTGATTTTCTGGGAAATACAACAAATCAGGGAAATCTCTGTGGTAGGTCTCAAATGTAGATCTCTGATGAGAGTCCTTGGATTTGGGGGTTGCTGGAAGCTATCCACTTGGTTAGGAATATAGCCAAAATGATTTACTTCATATTTGAAAAAATGTTAAGGCAGGCAAAAAGGACAATGAATGATTATAGGGGGGAGTAAAGTCAGTTCAAGGTAATTTGGCTCTGTGACTGCAATGTCCCAACACTACAGTTATGGACTTCTAACCAATCAGCCTTGTAGGACCTTCAACATATATCTGACCTTGTTTCTGTAGCTTGAGTTCACACTCACCATATCTATTTGAAATATTTTATGCAGCTTAAAGTCTTTTTCTCAATTCCATTACTTCTAGATGAAGTCCTTTCATTCCTACTTGATATATATGATTCATATTTCATGATAAATAAAATGTGAGACTGAGGGTTTAGGATCTCGTGATCCAGATTCAGTCATTTGAGAAATGATGTCAGGTACAGAGTTGGACTTTGTATCCTGACCATAAAGGGGGAGAAAACAGAAAAGAAACCTCACAAAGCCCTCACTTAGCAATTAAAAAGGGGTTTCAGTACATATCACTACTAAATTGTCAGTATTATTGAAGTTTGACCTGGAATACTTCCATAAAGTAATTTTCAGAAAAAAATTTAAAGGTAATGAAATTTTGAAACTTTAAGATAAGCACACCTGCAAAAATACCACAAATTGATTGTGATTTCAATTTGTTCTGATAATTTTGGAAAGTTGTAGCAATGGATGCTGCCCATCTGTTTGTATAGGTGAGAAAGAGTTTCCATGTTAACCGGATTCTTGAAGTCTCTCTTAACTCCAGAAGATAAAAGTAGGAATTATGGTGCTTCATTTACTAAGTTTCTTCAGTAGTCTTTCATTAGAAATGCAAATTTTGGAGGCAAGAAAATAAGATGGCTTAAAACATTAAAATGTAAATACAAGAGTTGATGATCTGTGAGCAAAGACTTGTCCTTTCTACATCATAGGTGAAGCTGATTAGTCTATTAGTGCTGAGACCAGAAGCACACTATAAAAATCTAAACTCAGTAAGTCAAAAACAACATCTTTGAACTTAACAAACAAACAAAAAGCATTAAATACCACCACAAAAAATCCCTGTAGAAACCTCCTGCATATCCCTTAAAGGGTCAGAGAAGGCAAACCCTGTTTCTCACACTTCCTTCTCAATGAGGGAGGCAGGTCTGTGTGCCATGCCTTTTTAATATCTAGAGACCCCACTGAGCAGATCCTCAGGGCTCCTGCTATATTTCTGAGCTCACAGGACAACCGACCATGCTCTCATTTTTACCCTGGGGAAAGACCAAACATACCAAAGACTTTAAAAATCATCACAGATAGCAGAGACCTTCCTCTTTTTCAAATGGCTTTTAAAAGTTCGGAAAGACGCTTGAAGTCATGGAAGGCTATATTTAAATTCAGCTCCACCTATGCACATCCATCTAGAATTCCAACAGAGATTTTCTTTCAGATATAAAATATCCTTGGAGAGAACCTATTATTCATGTTCCCTACAAAGATCAATCCCTGAATGTATGTGAAGTAACAAGCTATGTGTTCAGCATCAACGGGTACTTAACCATGTGATTTGAAGTATTTCCTTAAATTAACCTTCTTTTGCCTGTTAACAGTATACGTCAGTTTTCATCATGCCACTTGAACATAACTGTTTATAAGCCCAGCATGCACCTTCCAGATTCCTTATATTGATAAGGTACATTTCTCACATTTCCACTAGATTTAGGCCAATCATTTCAAACTTTAATTATTATGTCAAATTTCAACACATGATTCAGAAAAGGAAAGCCTGTTCTACAAGAAAGCAAACAAACAAAACACACACACACGTACACGTACACACACACACAAACACACACACTCACACTCACAAACCTTTAGGGAAAATTAAAATGTATTCCTTCTTTCTTTTTTTTTTTTTTTTTTCGAGACAGGGTTTCTTTGTGTAGCCCTGACTGTCCTGGACTCACTTTATAGACCAAGCTGGCCTTGAAATCACAGAGATCCACCTGCCTCTGCCTCCTGAATGCTGGGATTAGGGGCATGTGCCACCACACCCGGCTTACTCCTTCTTTCTAGAGTTGCTTTGTCTTGCTAGTTTGGCTAACACCAAATTGATATATTTGAAGAGATCTACAGTGGCTGAGATTCCTTGTGTTTTTCTCCATTACTGGATAAAAGCCTTTCAGTTGGTCCATCAAGAAGAATAAGCACATTACATTTATCTATCTATCTATCTATCTATCTATCTATCTATCTATTCTTAAACATGTGTGACCCCTGGAAGTCAGAAGAGGGCATCAGATTCCCTACACATCAAGTTACAGACAGTTGTGAGGTGTGTTGGTTGGAATCCAGGGTCCTGTGGAAGTGCTCTTAACCATTGACTTACTTGACTGGAAGGTACATGTTATTAAAGCTTCTGATTGAATTCCTCTGCCCACAGGAATGGGATGCAAAGAAACTGGATTGTTTAGAGCTTTTCAGAAAATTCAATTTAATTATTTTTGAGATTATAATATAATTACATCAAATCTCCTTTCCTTTTCCTAGCTCAAGTCCTCCCATAATCCACCCTTGCTTTTTCAAATCCATGACTTCTTTTTCACTGACTGTTGTTACATATATATATGTAAATGTATATTCCTAAATATAGCTTGCTCCATCTGTATAATGCTACATGTATATATGTTTTCAAGGATGTCGCGTCCCCCTCGACCAGCAAGGATGACGCAACTCGCAAAAGCTCTTCTCCAGCAGTTTATTCAGGTCCCTTGAAAACAGTCTTCCGAATGCCCGGGCAGACCCAACCCACAGGCTAAATACTATATGAACAGCCAATCAAGTAAAGCCACGTGGTGCTATCTTAGAGGCCCACGTATGCGGAAGCAAGCCAGATCAGCGGTCTTTGCCAAATATGGACTTGTTTACTACTGAGAGCGCTCACCGTTGGGCTGGTGGAAGGCGGAAACCGGCGCCATCTTTAAGGCGCGGCACATCACAGCTCTCTACAGTTCCCCCTTTTTTATTTTTTCTAAAGTTGGTAGAAGTCCCTGGAAAGGCTTCGTAATCCCCCTATCTGGGGATCTCACGGTGGGCCTGAGCCTGTAGGAGGGCGGTGCTCAAACTCTTACCCGTCTCTGGGTCAGCCTCCCCACTCGGGGCTGCCCTGTCTTAGGTGGCCGAGACTTACCCATCTACTCCGTCATTGACTTGCCAGACCCTAATATCCATGGAACGAATACCTCAGTGGGCAGGGACTATGCTCAGTGAAGATTTAAGGCTTCACGGCAGCGAGCCATGCCTGAGGGGACTGGCCCGCCTCAATGGCGCAAGGGCTTGTATAATCATGGCTGCATTATGCTTTTGTGTGGCTCTCATTTTGTAGATGCACCATAGGCAAACCAGACAGGCTAGTATCATCAGTATCGCCAAAGAGCCTACGCCCGCCCACTCCTTAAGATGATCCATAGCCGTCTGTATCCAGGAAGTCAAACCAGTAGCCAGGCTCAAATCCACCCGAGTGGAATTGATGTGGACGATTGTCGCTCTCAGCTCTCTCATCTTATTTTCAAATTCAGCCGACCAATCCTGTAAGAGGAACTTTGACAATTGTCTAGACAAATTAGCAGCCTTTGTAAAATTTTGATACTGCATGGAAGTAACACACAAACCTTGCATTTTCCACTCACACCCCAATTGTGCTAGTTGCCAAAGAGAATCAATCTGTTCTTGTATTAAATCTATGCGTTGATTAACTATCATAAGACCTCCTTTGAGATGAGAATTCATAGAGGTCTGGGTATCCAATGCCTGTGCTACAGTGGCTGAGATGTTATTCAGGGCATTGGCAGTCTGTATAGAACTAGACAAGGCAATAGCTGAGGCAGTAGCCCCCACAGCAGCAATAGTGATGGCAGTAACAATAGCTGCAGTGATGCCAAAATCTCTTTTAAGCCTGAATAGAATCATGGTATTAGGGGCCTCTACAGGAACTGGTACATATCGAGGCATTCTAGTCACCACAGCCACAGGAAAGGCTGTGGCATTCCAGCATAGGGCATAAAAACATGTGCCCGGAGTGCATACTAACTTTTCTTCACCCAAGGATGCACTCCCATTACTTACAATCCACAGAAAAAGAGGCCAGAGACACACTGGCGAGACTGAAAAGTTCTTATTGCGGTAAGAATGAAACAAAGATTTCCAAGTACCAGAGCCACTACCGCTAGAAAAATCCAATTTGGTAGCGGACCCTAGGGAAAAATTACCTCTTTGATAAACTCCTCCTCCAAGCATAAGTATAGGTCCCAAATCCATATAGCTACCATTTGCTCCACACAAAAGCCATAAATCAAAAGGATTGGTGGCAGTCTTTTGAGGATCCCTAGTAAATATATCAAGCATCTGATCTTTGATATGTATGTAAAGGACATTGTAATGACCCCACGCCCAGTAGCCAACCAGGCTGGTGCCATACCCGTCCGGTATCTTTTTCTCAGAGATGGGAAACTAGGATACCAACCCATATGCAATCAAACATGCCCTTCTTGAAGTCGCTAGAAGCTGACCCTAAGTGCAGTGCTTAGCCTCGCATCCTGAGCGTGATGATAGCTTAGTCCTTTAGGACAGTCAACCAAGCTTGTGGCTGTCTAGCCTCCAAGGCAGCAAAGGCTTGCACCAGCATGGCATTGCTTCTCCTCTGTGAAATCCTCATCTTACAGATACACCATAGGGCAATGAAACTGACTAGGAAGAGCATGCCTCCTAGGGCACCCATTCCCGCCCATTCCTTCAGATGATTCATGGCTTGGAGGATCCATGTTGACAGTCCTTCAGCAACAGAGACATCAACCCGGGTGGAATTCACATGCACGATGGCAGTTCTCAGATTCTGCATCAGCTTATCAAACTTGCCAGACCAATTTCCTGTAAGATACTGAGAGAGTTGCTTAGACAAATTTGCAGCTACAGTATAATTTTGATATGGCACAGAGGTCACACACAAACCAGTCATTTTCCACTCACAGCCAATCTGGGCCACCTGTCACAATACATACAAGGCCGTGGCTACATTGGCTGACAAATTATTCAAGGTAGCGGCAGTCTGCACTGTGGCATCCAGGCTTCCAACCCCTTGTTCTTATAAGGGGTGATAGCTGCTTTACATTCCTTTGTACATTGCTCATACACAAGTTGTTTAATTAAGGGCATTGCCAAATCAGGGTCTCCAAATACCCCTCCAGCTGTTTCAACCATTATAGCCACAAAGTCTGAGAAAGGCTCCAGGGGATCCTGAATAACCTTGGTTAGATTGCCATTCACTTCCCCTTTGTTAGGCAATGTTAAGTTTCAAATTCCTAGCTAAAAGTAGCTCCTGAAGAGCCAGAAAAATTGGATGTGACTCAGACAATCCCATGATTAAAAATTTACTTTCGGTTCGCAGCTTCCCCCCGAAACTTTACCTTTTGTTCGCTATCTCCGTGAAACTTTACCTTTTATTCGCTATCCCCACGAATCTTTACCGTATGTTCGCTATTATCTGTGAATCTTTACCGTATGTTCGCTATTATCCGCGAAACTTTACCTTGTGTTCGCTATCTCCGCGAAACTTTACCTTTTGTTCGCAATCTCCGTGAAACTTTACCTTTTGTTCGCTATCTCCGCGAAACTTTATTGTCCTAATTTATCCCAGGAACTTACCAGCGCTGCCCCTGACTGCAGGAGTTCTGAGTCTTTTCTGGGTCGCCGTACGGGCCACCACTTGTCGCGTCCCCCTCGACCAGCAAGGATGACGCAACTTGCAAAACCTCTTCTCCAGCAGTTTATTCAGGTCCCTTGAAAACAGTCTTCCGAATGCCCGGGCAGACCCAACCCACAGGCTAAATACTATATGAACAGCCAATCAAGTAAAGCCACGTGGTGCTATCTTAGAGGCCCACGTATGCGGAAGCAAGCCAGATCAGCGGTCTTTGCCAAATATGGACTTGTTTACCACTGAGAGCGCTCACCGTCAGGCTGGTGGAATGCGGAAACCGGCGCCATCTTTAAGGCGTGGCACATCGCAGCTCTCTACACAAGGAGAAGTTCCCTTTATGAGGGTTGAAGACTACACTCCTCTTATCTGTGAGTATAAGGACATATATTTGCACTGTAGGTAGGGACTATACAGGTTTAGTAAGTGGTAGAGTATAAGGACATATATTTGCAGTGTAGGTAGGGACTATACAGGTTTAGTAAGTGGTAGTTGTAAGTTCTCCCCTAAGATCCATGACTTCACTATCTGTGGGTACTTGGCTATGTTACCAGACATGATTTTCCTCTTGTTGAAGTAATATTAAGTACAATTAGAGAGCTGTTGGCTACTGACAAGATATGTGTGCCACTGCTGTATCTTTCAGGTTATCATGCCATGGTGCTCATTGCTGTGGTCCATGGATGTTTTATTATCATGCCATGGTGCTCATTGCTGTGGTCCATGGGTGTTATAGCTTGACCAGGCTGTTAGTTGCTTCCCTTTTGGAAGCTTGCATAGTGCCTTCTGGTACCATAAAACTAGTTCTCAGGAAGGAGACATTTAAGGCCGTTCCAGCTCAGGGTCCTCCCCAGGCCTGTGTCTTAAGTTCATGGTGTCTTCAGCAACAGGGATTTACCTTCTAACTTTGGGGGCAATGGAGGGCAATAGCAATAACCTGTATATTTTAGGAGTCTTGTGGACAACTCTGACAAACAACTCAAAGGAGGGTTTCTCATACCTTGTATTAGGTGTTTCTTAGGTAGTCTTTGGCTTTGGGGGGGGAACATATTCAACCCAGATGAGAAATATTCATTTAAATAATATATGTATATTTACATATAGATTTATATGTATATTCCATATAGTATTAGGTAAATAGTTAAAATTACAATTCCTTAGGACTTTTTTCTGGCATCCTATTATTTTATTGTTCTCCCTCCTTCTGTATTTTCTTTCTCTCCTATGCCAAATTAAAGCCCCTCCCCTTTACTCTTCTTTCCTTAAACAGATCACTTGTACTCTATCTATATTCATTTCCCTATTAGTACCCCAGCCCCTGTCCCAATAATGGGCCCTTTTTACTTTCCTGATTTCAGCAGTTACTCCCAGATATGTACTCACATCTGAAGATATGGAGGTAAGGCCTTCCAATATATATTGAAAGAAAGGGAAGGTGAGGGCAGGGGGTAATACTGTGCAAAAACCACGCTGTCTTTCCTGCCTCTGTACTTCAAGTGTTAAAATCACAGGTATGTGCCAATATTCTAATCTTGAAGATTTCTCTATAGACGTGGCTTCATGTGTCTCTAATTTAAGCTGAGGTTCTGTAGTTGCAATCCCGGTACTAATTCCCCAAGAGTCTTGATTACTGAATTTGGTGACCAATCAGGTGACAGTGAAATAGTAATATAAGGTTTTTACACTCCCCATCTGTTGGAACATGGTCCAAGAATGGAGTTGTGTGAGGAGATTTCTGAGTGCCTATGAGAAAAACAAAACATGAGTGACCCCAGTTTCTTCAAAACACAGAATTGTTCTTGGAATGTGTTTTCCTGCACCTTCCACGAGTACTGGATAAGAGTGAGTTCACTTCAGATGACTCACTATTGCTTGCTATTGTTATTCAGTTAAATGTTTAAACTATACTTTCTATGGCTCTATGGAAAAACATGTTTTTGTCCCATGTAGCTTGTCTCTGTGATTGTATACAGCTTTAACTCATGAGAACTGCACTCACGTGATTCTTCCTAGCCTTTGGAGTATAAATTGTCTAATGGTCTGAATAGAGTTTTCTATTGCATGAGACTAGTCCATCCCATTTTTAGTCACTGTTCTCCCTGGTTCATACCACAAACTACAATGGAAAATGCTCTCCTTTCTTCATATTGATTACAATCCTAACCAGCAGGTTCAGTAACAGATTTAATGGGGAGTCTGGATATGAAAATGTCAAAACAGAATTTGGAATTTTTTCTAAACATATACAGATCTACTTTGTATTATACATGTCAAAAAAGTGCTCAAAACAGGAGAAATTAAGAATAGATGATATTTTAAATGAATGACTACTCTTTCTTCTATTCCTTCTTCTATATTAATGATATATGATGTCAGTATTGAAAAACATTAATATAAAGAAATCATCCCACTTATACTAACCTGAAAGACTTCCTAAGTGTAATTCTATTTACTGAGACTCTACAGTAATAAAGGTAAAATTAATGTTATTATTTATTAGTGGTCTTATACAAATATGTCTTAGCCATATTAGCTACATGTATGAAAATGGGTATCTGTATTTCATTGGGATTCACAATTTCATTATAAATATTTAATGTATATTAGCTAAATATGGTATCATTTTATATAATTTTGATTTTTTTTCTAAAATCATTTTATGTAAATTACCTTGACCTATATAGTATAATCACATTATTCGCCTATGATTTATTTTACTAAGATTTCTTATAGCTGTCTTCATGTTTATTAAATTGAGGTTAAAGCTCAAACTTTGTTACTTTCAAAGTATATATATATATCAATGAACATCATATTGAATAGACATATATGGCATACATATGTGCACAGACACACACACACACTCACACCCTCTACTCTTTACTCTTTTCTTAACATGGACTTATTTAAAATTGCTTCACTTGAATACAAACTTCAGACTCATTTATTGCAATTTGCAAATAGCATAATGTTATAATCAGTTTGTTATCCCTCTTCATTTCATATTTTGAGTCTATAATATAGTTTTATAATCAAAGAATAATAATATTGATTCCTAATAAATAATATTTGGTTCCATATTGATAAATATGTTACTTCATCTCTGTGATGGAGGAGCCCATTTGTATGATTTTAGAAAAAGGAACTTCAAAATCCAGAAGTGTGAGTAACTCTCAAAATCATAATTGATTCTAACCCTTGAGGGTCTCTTTAAGACCCCCCTGCTATAGCAAAATACCTTAACAATAATAACTTAGTAGTAAAGGGTTGACTTTTATGTTTCCATTTTAATAAGTAGTAGTACACTACCTATTTCTTTATTCCCTCTGTTTTTACTTATTAAATGTGTCCATGATGCCATCCCTCAAGGATGCAACCCCTCTGGCAGCTATGGTTTGATAGTGGTTAAGCTGGTTAAAAATAACCCACTACCATAGAGTCAATGCTTTATTTTGTTTTATAGATCTTGGGTAACTATAACCATTATCCGTAGGAAGCCACTTACTTGTAGCACTTAAGTAAAAATGCAGTGCATATAAATCAACCTCTGATTGGCTAGCTATTCGCAAATCTACAAGAAATATAAAATGGAGAGCATTTAACACAAGTATCTACTTCTCACAGATGTGCTTTTATTATGCCAATAAACAGGAATCATATGGGCAAACTGTTCAAATATAAAACATCAATTAATAAGCAGCTAAGGTTGTGAGTCATTTCTTCAAGTACTAAACAAAATATTGTGAGTTTAGTAGGTCATCACTTCAAATAGGTAGAAATTTTATCTTCTGAGATAATTTGACCTGTTATCTGCTCTTAAGCAAAATTTCAGATGACTGTTTTCATTCCTTTACATATTTTTCTCCTAGCCAATTTTATTTGAAGCAAACTTAAACAGTGGTATTTAAAGTTAATTATTAACATAAAATGCTCATATCCACTTAATGTCTGAAATATGTAGGAGATTCCATGTGCCTTCTCATGTGCGCAAAACACACCTACAAATGCAGACATATTACACACACACACACACACACACACACACACACACAAAGTAGGTTTGTTACATATTTTTATAACAAAGCCATGACCTAAGGTAACTGAGTTGTGCATTTGGCCGAAGATACCTAAAACCTTTTTGTCAATCCTTGTAGCAACTGTCCCTGTGTCTCATAAGCTTATAAATATTCTTGACCTTCTTAGGAAGCAATAATATTTGTATACTATGGTCTTAGACATTACTAGACTGTCTGTAAATGAACAAAAGTGTACTGATTTATAACATCAGGAGCTTACCTGTATATTAAAAAAAAATGCCTGCTTTAATGTATTTTACAGTCTGCAGATTTCCATATCTAAAGGTTAAATTTACCATTTCTTTCAGATAAACCTGCCCAGAAAATTGTTGTAATTGTTGTAACTTATAGAATTCTCAACTTCAGAGATTCAGTCACTTTTCTTCTTTTTTTTTTAAGAGATTTTTTCCACCCTCTACCCCCTATCCCTTCCATCCCATTCGTCTGGAGTGGAGTGTCCCTACATAGCAGTCCCCCACCCCTGTTCAGCAGTCATATGAGAGCCAAGAACCTCCTCATACACTGGGGGCCTACAAGGCAGCACCACTAGGGCAAAGTGTCTCATTGACAGGAAAAAAAAGTCCATGTCCATGTCCCCTTTGGTTCATTGGTTGTAGTATAGTTATCCTGTACTATATAGCTAAAATCCTACTATAAGTGAATAGATGCCATGTGCATCCTTCTGGGTCTGGGTTAGCTCACTCAGGGTGAGCTTCTCTAGTTCCATCCATTTGCTGCAAATTGAATGATTTCATTGTTTTTGATAGCTGAGTGGTATTCCATTGTGTGACCACATTTTTTTAATCCACTTTTCAGTTGAGGGACATCTGGGTGGTTTCCAGTTTCTAGCTATTACAAGTAAGGCTGCTATGAAAATAGATGAGGAAACTTCCTCCTTGTGATTTGGTGAGGAATCATTTGGATATATACCCAGAAATGATAAGGCTGGGTCCTGAGGCACAGCTATTCCAAATTTTCTAAGATGTCACCAGACTGACCTCCATAGTGGTTGCACAAGCCATTCTGACAGATGTGAGATGGAATCTCAGAGTTGTCTTGAGTTGCATTTCTCTGATGATTAAGGATGCTGAGCATTTCTTCAAGTGTCTCTCAGCCATTAAGAATTCCTCCTTTGTAAATTCTATGTTTAGCTCTGTTCCTCATTTTTTTATTGGATTATTTGGTTTCTTGGCATTTAATTTCTTGAGTTCTTTGTAACTTTTGGATATTAGCCCTCTGTCAGATGTGGGGTTGGTGAAGATTTTTTTTCCAATCTGTAGGCTGCTGTTTTGTTTGAGTGACAGTGTCTTTTGCCTTACAGAAGCTTTTCATTTTCATGAGGTCCCATTTATTGATTGTTGGTCTTAGATTCTGAGCTGTTGGTGTTCTATTCAGGAAGTTGTCACCTGTGCCAATGAGTTCGAGAGTTTTCTCCACTTTCTCTTTTAATAGACTTAGTGTGTCTGGCCTTAGGTTAAGGTCTTTGATCCACTTGGACTTAGGTTTTGTACAAGGTGAGTATGAGTCTAATTTCATTCTTTTACATGTGGACATCCAGTTATTCCAGCACCATTTTTTGAAGATGTTGTTTTCCATTGTACGGTTTTGTCTTCTTCGTCAAAAATTAAGTGACCATAGGTGTGTGTTCATTTCTGGGTCTTCAATTCAATTCCATTGATACACTTGTCTGTTTCTATACCAGTACCAAGAACATATCAAAAGTATCATACACCATGATCAAGTAGGCTTTATCCCAGGAATGCAGGGATGGTTCAACATATGGAAATCCATAAATGTAATTCACCATATAAACAAGTTGAAAGAAAAAAAAAAACCACATGATCATCTCACTAGATGCTGAAAAAGCATTTGACAAAATCCAACACCCCTTTCTACTAAAAGTCCTGGAAAGAATGAGCATACAAGGACCATACCTAGAAATAATAAAGGCAATATACAGCAAGCCAGTAGCCAACATCAAATTAAATGGAGAGAAACTTGAAGCATTTCCTCTAAACTCAGGGACAAGACAAGGATGTCCACTTTCACCATATCTCTTCAATATAGTACTTGAAGTTCTTGCTAGAGCAATAAGACAGCTAAAGGAGATAGAGGGAATACAAATTGGAAACAAAGAAGTCAAATTATCCCTATTTGCAGATGATATGATAGTATACATAAGCGACCCCAAAAATTCCTCCAGAGAACTCTTACAGCTGATAAACACCTTCAGCAAAGTGGCTGGATACAAAATTAATTCAAAAAATCTGAAGCCCTTCTTTATACAAAAAATAAATGGGCTGAGAAATAAATTAGGGAAACAACCCCCTTCACAATAGCCACAAACAATATAAAATACCTGGGGGTAACTCTAACCAAGCAAGTGAAAGACCTGTATGAAGAACTTCAAGTCCTTGAAGAAAGAAATTGAAGAGGCCATCAGTAGATGGAAAGATCTCCCATGCTCATTGATAGGTAGGATCAACATAATAAAATGGTCATCCTACCAAAAGCAATATACAGATTCAATTCAATTCCTATCAATATACCAACACAATTCTTTATAGACCTGGACAAAGCAATTCTCAACTTCATAAGGAATAACAAAAATCCCAGAATAGCTAAATCAATCCTGTACAATAAAACAAAATATCTGGAGGTATCATCATCCTAGATTTCAAGCTGTACTACAGAGTAATAGTAATAAAAACAGCATGGTACTGGTAGTAGAAACAGACCATTTAATCAATGAAATCAAATTGAAGATCCAGAAACAAACCCACACATGTATGGTCACTTAAATTTTGACAAAGAAGCCAAAACCGTACAATGAAAAAGGACAGCATCTTCAACAAATGGTGCTGGTCCAACTGGATGTGGACATGTAAAAGAATGAAATTAGACCCATACTTATCACCTTGTACAAAAATTAAGTCCAAGTGGATTCAGTCCCTTTTCTCAAAAGTAAGTATCCTTCGAATTTGGTCTGAATTGATTCATAAATGACCATTTGTTCTCTCTGAGTCTTTGGTTTGTTCTTCTACTCTGTAACTTCTGCTTGACAATGAAGAAGATAAGAAACATCTTCTTCCATAAAGTGAATGTTTCTCTGTGAAACTGATCTGTCATTGGCGGCTTACCTGTTTTTTTGTTTGGTTTGGTTGTTTTGGATTTTTTGTTTTGTTTTGTTTTTAGTGATTTTTTTCCACCATTAAATTATGGCTCATGTTTGTTGACTATTAGCAATGATCCATCAGCAACAGCATCTCAGAACACATGGAGACCTCACAGGATGCTGGATGTTTGTTAGTGAGAGGATAACAGCTTGTTCTATGTTCAGAGGCTGAAGCTTGCCCATTAAGCCTCTTTAGGAAGGTTCTTTAGCAACCCACAAAGTAACATAATTGGGCCAAACATAACACCATTGTAGGAATGAAGACCCTTTATTTCAAGTATTCTTCAATATACTTATTTGTATGAGTGTATAGGTATGGCAGGAGACTCAGGTGGCTCAGATACACATTTCTTTTCTTTTTATTTAAATTTTCTTACTTTTTTTTATATTGTTCACTTGTTTTTGTTTTTACTTTTTGGAACATAATCTGACATTTGTATCATAGGATGGCCTGGAATTCATTACTACATATGCCAGTATGGTTTCAAACACTTGATAATACTCCTGTCTCAGTTTCTTTCATGCTAAGTGTACTGATGGTCAACATTCTAAGCTTGGGGCCCATGTTTTCAACAACCTTTGATACTTAGCCATGCTAGAATCAGACTCATTCCCATACTGGATCAAATTAATTTCTAATTTTTAACTTCCTGTCTTGAAACTGTTGTAACAAGAGCAGTTTGTCATCGACTTTCCTTCCATCCATTTCTTATTAGGGCAAGAATGTACACAGAGTTCTGTGTCCTTGAGTGAAGGGTACTGGGTAGTCTGTCAGTCATGATAGGATTAGCTATGTAAATGTTGTGGGGGTAACAATAATTAGAGAAAGTAAGAATAGAATTGACCAGCAGGCTCATACTCTGCTTATTAGTACAAATAAATCTTGATTCACTCAGGAACAATTTAAGCCCAAATTTATTCTGCCTCTGTGCTTAAACACATCATGACAACTTGCTTTCTAAATAAATGTCCTATGGGTTAATAGCTTTCTCTCAGAGAAGTGACATGTATTTCAGAGTTGTACTGGGAATTCTCCTTTTGTTTGACTTTTTACAGGGCAATGATATCTACACAGCAGTTGTTTCCTCTTGGAATTTTGCCTCAGGGCCTTTTCCACCAACAATATTTTTAAAATGTAGTTTAGAATGCGTGATACCTACCCTCATTATCTACTGTCTTGTGCATCTCCAGATGTGTGATGAATCTTCTGGGCCAGATTCTTCAGATACAGAAACTTTTTTTTTTTTGTAACCAAGTCGAATCTTTAGTCAGTTGGACTTTGATAAATCTGTTCAGTTCAAACACAAATCATCAGCCTTGGGAAGCTATTAGAATCAATTTAGGAGCCTGCATTCTGGTTCTACATATCTAGAAAAGCTCATTTCAATTGGCCTAAGGTATATATGTTTGAAAACCTGAACATATGTCAATGATTAAGAGCAACCCTTCAAATATGTTTCAGAACCTAGATCATACTTCAGGTATGTATACTTGAACCTCATCTGTAAGGTTTATTTTCAGATACACTATTAGCTAAATATTACATAGATAACAGTTTGGGATCTTTTATCCATATATTCTACTGGAGTAAAACCAGGTGCCATTTGGAAAGAATGCTGCTATATTTTTACAACTAATTTTTATGTACAAGCTTGAACTCAAATTGAGGGATTTTAGACTCAAGCATGCTCACACAAATCTCAAAAAAAAAAAATCTCAAGCAAAAGCCAAGGTGTGATTCTACAGTCTGTAATAGCACTATTTAAGCTGCTGAAGCAAGAGAAGCATGAGTTCAAAGCCAGATCGGATTATATAATAATTCCATGTCTCATTATACACACACACATATACATATATGTATATGCACATATTTATATAAATATATATGTATATAAAATTCTAAAGCAAATTTATTAAAATCTAGTTGCTCTCTGGTTTACACCGGCTAACAGCTCTAAAATATGACTTCAGATCTCTCAGAATACGACTTCAGATCTCCTTTACCTTCATCGACTAAGGAATCTGTGAAGCCTATAGCTGGTTCTCATACCTATGCTGTAAATGGTTTCTGGGAATTTTCCATCTCATGGGTTGTCATACTAAGTTGATAAAAGAGGAACCTGGTGGCCTCTTCAGTGTTCTTCCAGCTTCTTGTGACTCTCTAAACACTGCAAAACTGTATCCCATCTACATGGACCTCCATTCCTGTTTTAAATGTATCAGGAAGAAACTCCTCACAAGGTGTTGAATTCATGGGGCAGGTACATATGTCATACAAATGTTCATGTGTTGATTTCAACACTGGGGATCCTTTTTAAGGGGTGGGGAAGATTTTCATTTACATCTCAAGTTAATACATATGTGATATTTTATGCAATTTCTAATTCCCAAGATGATGTGTTATTGTTAGAGAGAATTTGACATGCCAGTGTGTTTCTGAAATAGTGATGGTTGGCTTGACTCCTGGAAAATGTTTCGTTCTTCTCAGATGTGTAGTTACAAAAGTTTTGCTCTTCTGAGGGGAAAGCAAAGCTTGGGTGGTTGTATTTTATATTGTTAAGTGTCTTTCCCTGATGCAGTAAGTCCTGCAGCGATCTATACAGAGCAGGTCGCAGCTAACATCACACAGCTCTTACTACAGCAAGAATGCCATGACACACACTTCATTCTTATTATTTTATTTCTTCAGGCTGCATCCCTATGCAGAAGCAACAATTTTACTGGCAAATTTCCACACAAGGGAATTTAAACTATATAAGCAGCCTGTCTAAAACTACGGTGCTATGTCAGAATGCAGACTTTGATTTAGCAGTGAAAAACATCCCCTTTACATACCACTTTCTATAGAATGGCTCACAGCACTTTTACTGGGTTTCTAGGCAGCCTTAGAAGATATCATGGAAATAGAGGTTGGGAACCAAACTGCTGACAAAGCAGTGTTCTCTGTAGGGCCTTTGGGAATGGACCCTTCCTTGGCCTTCCTGAATTCTTTTGATTTGCTGGTGGTTTTTGGCATTGCTTTGACATTTCCTGGTTCTCATATGTACAAATTGAGCTTTTTTCACATGATATCTTCCCTTTGTTTCTGTGTCTAAAGATTTTTTTTTTCTAACACAGAAGCACCAACCAATGGTTAAGGATCCACTCTAATCCACCCTTCAGCCTTATAGGTCCATAATGAATTACTGTGCATTCATTATTGGGCAGCTCAGAAGTCCCAACCATGCATTTTGGAATGATGTTAGTGGGCTTCATCACAACCATTTGCCTTTGGCTTCAAAGTCACACTTCCATTGGAAAATGATCATATTCCATTCCATATGTCCTCAGATTTCCCACTGGCTGTTTGAGAAGGATGGGGCTTAGAGGACATCTCAGCTCTTCTAAATCTTATTGGTTCACAATTTAAAAAAGTGGTTTTCCATGACGGACTTAGTTTCTAAGTCTCAGTTAACGGGTAAAGCAGTAAGGTAACCTTAATGGCTATGTAGCTTTCCAAGTACAGTGCTTCCTCTAGGAGTCTCAGATGATGACAGAATGCTCTGACCAGCTGGAGATGAGGCTCAGCAGTAGGACCCTTGTCTACCTTGTGCATTGCTATGAGAATCATCACCAGCAGTAGAAAAAGAAGTCTTATTTGTTGTGTATCATGACGCATACATATGGTGACAGATGCTTAAGAGGTTGGAGCTGAAAGATGATTTGGTCCTAACAATCTAAGACTGATTTTTGAAACAGAGCTCAAAAGAGATGCATGTTTCATTCTCAACGCTGGTGTTGAACAGAAGGAATGGAAGGAAAGGAGAGAGAAGGCTATCAGAACTGTTCAAAATTGGTGTAAACTTTGTAATGTAATCTGACTAAGGATCTAGAGTTTAAACTCCCTGAGAATAAGAGGAAAGGGTGTCACTATCTCTCTATTCAAAGAGGCAGTGCTAGAAGCTATATTAAAGAAAGAAAAGACACAAAGGGAAATGGACTTGGTTATTTTCCAAATGTGTTTAATTTTCCAAAAGTTGTCTATATGTTCTAACGAGAAGGTGTTTGTAGACAGTCCTGGACATCTGAGGACTAAGGAAGGGTTCATGGGATGCAGTGGGGACAAGGCAGAAGAGAACATTGGAAAGTTCTCTTCTGGGTTAAGATGCCTATAAATGTCATGTATGAATCAAAATACCTTAAATAACATGGGATAAGATAGGTGTTTGCAATATATATTATATTGCTCATTTTGATATTGCTCCCTTAAGCTCTTCTATGGTCATCTTTCATCTTTATTGAGATATAATTAGCAAATACAAATGTATCATTGAAATGTACAATTTGATGTTTTTGTGAATTCAAAATGATGAAAACAAGCAAGTTACTATATATATATATATATATATATATATAATTACTTCATGTAGCTATGCTTGTTGTAATTTTGGTCATTTTTAAACCCACTCTCAGCAATTCAGTTATACCATACACTACAAGGAACATTAGTCAATGGCTATTGGTATGGTAGATCCTGAATTCCTTCAGCTTTTGTAATCGAGTTAGAAAACAGGTCTGCTGAATTAGCTATTGGCTCACACCCATTAGACTGCAAAGAATAGAAACAATTCTTAATCATTTTGGACCTTTATTCCCAATCTAGCATGGTCAGTAAGGAAGGGGTAGAGATGACCCCTTATAGTATATCAAAATATTTGGCATGGTGTTATCAGTGGCCATTTACTTACTACCTTAGTTAGGACTTATGTGCTAGCATTCCTATAACCTTAGAAGTAAAAGCTTTGATGTGGAGTTGTAATCCCTTGCTATAGTTTGCGCATTGTCACTGTGAAAAAAAAAATGAAGCCATCCATTGAGTGTCAAATAAATGGGAAGAAGGTCTATGAAAGACAAAACTGAACTTCCCAGAACCAAATGAACTAATTGGTAAACAGTATGTTTAATAATGAATTTGAGTGGCTGAATGTACACAGTAACCAATCATCAGACAGCAAACAAGTTCCTTTAGTAATGACGGTGGGAGAGATCACATTCCACACCGCCACGGGGCTCAATATGTTCTCAGTCATGCAGCATGCAAGCCTGAGTAGAAACCGTGGGAAAATCCACAGTTCACTTATGAGTTATTCCCATTTCCGAATCACACTGAACTTGGAATTGGCTGTCTGAGATTCAGCTGCTCCGCCTCTTAAAATACCAGGGAATTAGTTGCAGGTAGTCACAGTTATTATCTGTGCTACTTTACAGCGCACTTTATTTTTCATAGGCAGACAGTTTGAACTTAGATGTCACAATTACTCAAATGAATGTTTATTTTTGTCTTTTCACAAACAGGAAGCAAAATGGCACTGTGATCATTTTTGTCAAAAAGAGATATTCCTAAGATACCTTTCCTCCACTCAGTGTGTGAACTAATAAAACGTGACAGCAAGAGTGCATTTCTTTAGGTAAATATTTGGCACTAAGGAAATGTTTGCTACACATGCTAAGTTGCTAATTTCAATCGCCACCCTAGTGCTATTCCTTTTTTTTTCATTTCTTTATCTATTTAGCAGTTAAAGGAATGTAACAGTCATTTTATAACCAGAAGAGTTGTTTATACATTTGTGGTTTCATCCAAAGTTCTTCACTATAGAACTGTGAGAGAGAGAGAGAGAAAACCAAACACAACCTTAAGTTTCTAGGTTTGGGCAAAATGAGAATTTAGAAGTTATTTTCAATTGAGAGTGAGTTTATTATGAAATTTCTCCTTTAGCATCATTAGGGGAAATACTATCTTTTTAATGTCAGCTTTATTCTTGAGCTTACAATGTGACATCTCAGCTATTCAAAAGCATTCTGTACAAACATGAGACAATCTAGTAGAAGAAGCATTTCTCATCCACTCTAAGAAAATAAAACATTTAGACTGAGACAGGAGAATTGCCACATGTTGGAAATCAGAGCTATATAATGAGTTAAAAGCCAATTGGATTAGAGTGACCCTGCTTCAAAAAACTCAAACAAAAATACTTTGTTCCCAGTGTCTACAGATTTCTTATTGTAACTCATCCTCAGAAACAAGGCCTGACTACATCCTGACTGATATCAGAAGGAATAGATTCATAATTGTGTCTAATTTCAGGTTGTACTGCCAATTCTATGTCTTAATAACACCCTGAATCGATGGCCTAAGAAAATGGGGAATAAGCAACTCAAGAATCTACCTATGCTAGAAGAAAGTCAATAATTTTTTGATGTGGCTTTGATTCTTAGAATCCACACTTTCTGGATTGGTTTCTATGCTTTATCAACTTTGAGAGAAGTTGCTTTTCTGTCAGGACCTTGTGGATGTCTTGCTGACAGGAGGCTGTCTTCCTACAGCTTCTCACTGCTTCTGTTTTCAAGCCTGTTTCCTTGAATAGAGGCCCTTCTCTAAGCCATCATCATTCAAGTCTTCCATGGAGAATGTAGCCAAAACAACATCTTGCCTCTAACCCATATGGATTCACGTGAGCTGGCTTCCTGCCCCTCAGAAACCACGAGATAACAAGTGTTGTCAGCACTGATAAATCCTTAGGTAACAGAATGCCTGAGATAATCAGTTCAAATTGGCTCACAGCTGCAGAAGTTCCAGCCAAAATGCCCCTTTCTTTAAGCAACTGCATATACAGAGGTTAGTACTCTCTAATTTCTTGAGAATAGCAATGATATTTCTCCTTCCTTTATTCTAGTTTCCCAAACTATCACATGAATTGGTTGAGCTTGCTTTGTTTTCTGTTTGTCTGTGCTGTTTTTCCTCAAGCGTCAAGATGTCACAACCATGACAGCCTCATGAGCAAGCCATTTTTCTTTGGTTCCAATTATCATCAAGTAGATACAGAATTTATATACAATTTCTAGATCCTTACGGGAAGTGGAAGTAATCACTTAGGGTTTTTTTTTTTTCGTATTTACAATTTTAAGCTTTTTTTTTTTTAACACGGACTACATAAGTCTACATAAAATTACATGAGGTTTCTTGATATATGAAAACAAATGAATCTGTCTTATTGGGAAGTAGACTTCAGAGATTCTTTCTGGGACTGGGTGAATGACCTATTGGATTCATGCATACACAGAAATGTATTTGATCATGTATGCTTTAAAGAATAAAAGTCAATTTATATAACAAAATAGAGAAATGAAAGTCTTATGAGAAGCAACTTAAACCTTCCTTGCAGGGGCATAAACACAGAGAATGGGAGAAGGAGAAGGCCTAACAGTATGGAAGTGTGGGTTGACAGTCACAAAAAGGATTAGGGGTATTCTAAGGGAGTGAGACTACTGCTGTTTACATTTAGGATTCATGAATATTAATTCGTGGGAATGTTTCAGAGATAAATGAGTATTATTAAAACATCTTTACAAACAGAAGCAGCTTCATATTTCTTCACATGAAAGAAAAATAAGAAAACAAGAGAAAGACATAAAACAAATGAGGGATTGGGGATCCCACTGGACACTGGACACAAGCAGAAGGCAAGCAAAGAGGTTTGAACTCTAAGACTACTGTCCCTTCTGTGCACAAGCTAAGATAGCTACCGCACTGATGGCACAATAACATACAAAACCATGGAGGTATATGTTTTTCAAAACCAACATTGAAATCCCAAAGATGAATCATTCTGCTATTACCCTGTGGCTTTCATTTCTTAGTCAACATATGAAAATTTCTCCAGTAATTGGTATCAATTATGCTGTTCTGTTTTTACGCTGAAGTACACGGACTAATCCCTCCATGATCATCACATATGGTGTTAATTATAGAAAATTCTGCACTTCTTAACACACATGCATATGTAATGATTATATTAGTAAGAGGTAGGTTTGTAGCTATATCTTGATGGCAGATTATCTGGAAAATAAATCCTCAGTTTCATCCTTCCATCGCCAGTACTAACTTCCACACAAAGAAACAAAGTTAACAAAGGTGCATTAGATAAGGTGAAATTGCTATTGTTTAACCACAGGAACAAAAGGTAATAGAAGCATCCAAGGATTCCAGTAACTGCTGTCATAGGAGCCCCAAGGGAACCAATATCCTACACAATACTACAAAGTACGCTACAAAACCACCCTGGAACTTGAAAAAGTATTGTAACTCATTAGGCACCCCAAATGGTAGGGCCTCACCCTAATTATGCCAAGTTGAGATCTAAAAGAAAGCACAAACAATGGATTTAAAATTATATTAGAGTCATAAATGTTAGGAGTCACTCCCACACTCAGTACACTTTTATTCACACTCAAGGCATAGAATGTATTCAAGTTGGAACCATCAGAGGAAGGAATAATTGAATACACACTCCACACACAGAGAGAAATACTATTAATTCTTCAAAAAGGAAAAGAAAATCTGAAAGTCACAACATTCACAATACGCTAGGTGTGATAAATCAGGAAGAAGACAAATGCCACATGAGATCTTTTTACAGAAGAATGTTAATTGCCATATGGGGAAGGGCAAAGTGAGAGGGCCAGATATGTTTTGAGCATGGCACAAACAGCGTAGTGACCACAGCTAATGGCCTTTTACAAATCTCAGAATGGGTGGAAATTTTTAAATGTCTCAGCACAAAACAATCACAAAGTGATGGCCATTTTAATCATCTTGATTAAATAGTTTCACATGATCCAAGTATGCTAATACATCACTTCATTAACATGTTTTCAATAAAACAGTGAGATAAATGGGAACAATGGGGGAAAAATGTGATCTAAAAGCAGAAGAATTATCTGTTAACTTTGACATGAAGAAAAATGCTGAAATAAAAATAGTCTGCTGTAGCAGTCTAGGAGGAGGTAGCATAGGCTCTGGTAAGGAAGGCTGGCATGAGAAAAGCAGAGAGAACTGAGATGTGGTGGCTGTCACATCCAATCCCAGCCCTGGAAAAAAACTGAATCAGGAGAGCTGGCGTGAGTGTAAGGCTGTTCCTGGTTACTGAGTGAACTCTTTCTCAATAAGTAAATAAATAGGAGGAAAAATCTCAAATAAACTAATAATCATTGCCTCTGAAAGAATTAGAATAATTAGAATAACTCTGAAATAAGTGGATTATAAGAGGTACACAGGAGAATTACCCAACAGAGTGATGAGACAGAGAAGTGGTTCTTAGAAAAAGATTATTTTTAAATAGACAAATCTCTAACTAGAACAGAAATAGAAAATAATAGAATATTCTAACTATAATAGAATAGAAAAGAAAGAAAAATCTCCACTAGGGGCTGAGCATCTCAGTGGTGATAAACTAGTTCCTCAAAACAAAGACCAGGTAACGAGGGTCCACTTGGCTCCAAACATTTAAAGTTGGCTAACACGAAATTCTCCAATTATTCAGGAAATGGGAAAGGAACAATTTCTCCCCATTATACATTCTGGTGCTAGCATGCCCTTGGTACCCAAACCAAATACACAGCCAAAAGAGAAAACTACTGCCTAATGGTTTAGATGAACACAGTCCACAGATCTATTCAAAAAATACCAGAAACCCAAATCCAAGAGCACATTGAAAACATGCAGAACAATAAGCTCTGTTCAGCCCACAAAGTTGTTTCAGCATTCACATATCATGATAAAACATGGCAAAAAGAATGCATTTGAAAACAGATGGTCTCTCTACAGAGGGAGATATGTTGTATTATAAAACCCAGCTCCTCTTTATAATAAACACACTGACCATGTTGGGTATGAAAGGAACAAACATCAAATATAAAAGCTGCATGTCAACAGTCAACATTGCAGACAATGAAAAGTTGGCAAGGGAAATGTGAAAGGAAACAGGTGGGTGGATTTTCCCTGCTTACTCACAATGCTGGCAATCCCACCCAGGATTCCCAAGAAAGACAAAGAAATAGTGTTCAGTTCCAAGTGAGGAAGTCAAACCCTGATAGTTTCCACATGGTATGATCTTGAATGTGGAAAACCCCAAGAAATCCACCATTTCTTAAATAAACCCAAGAAACAATCCTAATTTAGATACATCAGAAGTACAGCTGCACAGTATCAGTGAGTTACCTGACATAAAACCCAGTAAAGAAATCCAGTGGGTAAGAACTAAGCTGCCCATAGAAATAAATGTAACCAAGGATATCAACAATGAAAACTGTAAGAGACTGAAGACAATATTGACTAGCACCACAAGGAAATGATACCCCTTGGGTCTACTGGGTGATAAAAAAAAAAATCATTGTATTAAAATTTGCATAACAATGTAATCAGTACAAAAATTTCAATAGCATTCATCACAAAAACAGGAAAAAATCTGAAAGTCATAAAATAATTTTAAAATATCATTAATAGCCCAAGCAATATTGAATAAAACTAAATCAGGTAGCATTATATGACCTACATTCAAAATATTCTACAAAGCTGTAATAATAAAAACATCACAGTATTAGCATAAAAGTAAACACAAAGACCAACAGAACTGAAAAAGAACATCAGAGTAAACTCTTGTATCCCCAGCCAAATGATTATTAAACAAGACAATAACAGCAGTGTAGAGAGAGGACTGTCTTTTCAATGCATGGCTATGAAGAAATTGGATCTCCATTAAAATACTCAGAAAACCAAAGCAAAAGGACAAGTGCTATGATATACATTCCTCACTGACATAGGCACAATAAGGAAAAAGTCTCCAGTAGGAAGAGATGACTTCTGGACCAAAAGTATATAAAACTGTACAAGGGACCAATATCTGGATTATGCAGCAAACCCAAACAGGGAAAACTTTACAAATGATCTGCTTCATATTTAGGCAAACTATCCAAGCAGACATTTTCCAAAAAATGCATACAAATTGCAACCAATATATAAATATATAAAACCTTCAGTATTACTAGTCATTGTAAAAAAAAAAAATCACATTCAGGACCATACACGTATAGCACCTTACCCCAGTAATAATGACTTTAGTAACAATGGCTAAAATACAAACTCTGACAAGGTAGAGCTCTTGTATACTACTGGTGGAAACACCCCAAAAGTCCTCAAGGAGTAGAGCAATCCTGTGATATATGAACCCCACCACAGGGAAGAAATAGAAAATATGTCAAATCATTCTATCAAAGAGACATCTCCATTCATGGGTTTATTGCAGTACCAACCAAAATAGCAAAGAAGGAAACAATCAAAGGACCCATCAACTGACTGATGGGTGAAGACAATGTAGTTCATATATGCAATGGGATAGTCTTCAGCCATAAGGGAGAATGAAAATCTACTGTAGGCAGCTTTGTGGAAGGAGGGAAGATCATTTTGTCAACAGCTCAGTAAGACAGCCGCTGTGTAGGGCCCTGCGAACTCAAACCTAGAGTAGATGATGATTTTCAGACAGTGGTGGAAAGAGGCAGAGGGGAAATGAGGAAAAGTCAGCCCTATATAGACATGTAGCAAACAGTGAGTAAAGAGTAGCATTTGTACTCCATATCATTCACTATTTGTATTTGACTTTAAAAGGTACTAGCTGGGGGCTGGAGTTATGGATTGACAGTTAAGAACAGGCACTGTTATTGTAAGGGACCAGAGTTCAGCTCCTGTCACCCATGTTGCTTGGCTCACAGCTCCCTATAACTTCAGATCCATAAGAACTGATGCCCTCTTCTGCCTTCCAAAGAATTAAATGACAAATTAAATGACTTTTCCTGGAGAAATGTAATATACGTGTCTATTCAATAGAGATAGGAATCCCATTACAGACCAAGGAATGGATATCATCAAATTACAATCTGGGGAACCAATGAGTTTAATTGGGGGTCACTTAACAGAATATGGGAGGGGTTACTTATAGAAGCAGAAAGGATTCAAAAACAGTTGTGTTACCAAAGCCCATCCCAGCACAGGTGACAGCTCACACAGCTGGAAACCAGGTGCACACTGTGAAGCCTGCTGGTAGCTTAACAAGTCCCTATCCTTTCCAAGTGACACTTGATTTCAGAGTCTTTGTTGAAATTTGACTAACTGAGAGCTACTGACTTAACCGTCTTTATTTTACTTTATTATTTTTTTTTTATTTTGATGAGGGAGGGACCTACTGAATCTGATGATTTTCAGGGACTTTCTGAAGCTATTTTGAGTTGTTTACATATTGGCTTCTGAAGCTTCTTGGGAGGATAGAATGTTTCAGTCTTGGAGGAAACTCACAATACAAGGGCCCCCACACAGACAAAGGCATCTACACATAATTAAAAACAATAAAAATGAATCTTTTAAAGGGTATCTAGCACATAAAAAAATAAAATAACGAATCAGCACTCCCTAGGAAGCTTTGACCTAAAGATTTAAAACTGTAAGGTTGGTGTAGCATTATTAAGTGAAAACTTACAGTCCTTTAAAATATATTTGCATATTCTAGTCTCTCAGAAGTTTGGGGTTAGCATTAATATATATATATATGTAATATTGTAGAGACAATGAATATCTATTGTATGCAGCTTTGTGGATATATATATATATATGTATATGTATATGTATGTGTGTGTGATTGCATCTAATTCCATTAGTATAGGACCATAAAAATGGTTTATACCTCTTCCTTGTGTCTCTGAAGAGTATGATTGACAGCTGCTAATATAAAGCTTTTAGACAAGCAGAGGTGTCTCCCAGACCCACCCAACTGCAGTGTACAATCCACAAGTGTCTGAGGAGCAGGAAGCTCATAATTCAGAGCCACAGATCCCTGCTGGCTTTTCTCATCTGGTGACGTCGCAGAGGTGAATGTCAGCACTTTACTTTTTTCTTTAAAAAAAATATATTTTATTTATTTCTTCAAGTTACATCTTAATCGCAATCCCCTCCCTACTCCCCTCTCTGGTCCCACCCTCCCTTTTCCCCTTTAACCCCCCCCCATCCACTTCCTTTTTTTTAAATTTAAGGTATATCTTCTTCCCCCCAATAGCTCCCCCTTTCAGTCCAACAAATGGCTCTTTCTCTTATAACAACAAATACAATACAAAACAACAAAAATAATTAGGCCATGATTATGAGAATTACAAGGCTTAACATACATTCCCAATGTCCAGTCCCTGTGTATTTGGCAACTGACTTTAACATTCTACTATCCAACCATCTGCACGAGTTTAAAGATCTATATCCAACTCAGCTTCTATTCTAACTTGAATCACAATTTTAAAAACATCTTCTTAGATCCAGAACACCCTCTTAATTATTAAGCAATGCAAAATTTAACTATGGGACTCTAGCTCTCTAGTCTTCAACCACCTCAGAGACCTGAGAGGGATTTCTTTAGAGTCGGGGGTGAGAAGATGAGAAGAGCACACTCCACAAAGGACACTTGGAGGGAACCTGCCATTCAAAGTCACCCAGACAGAGTTCTGGACTTATGTAGGATTTATAGAGTGTCTGTGTTTGAGTGTTTAGATGATGGAGATGCCTATGTGTCCTAACACATAGCAGTCCTCTCCACACGTGCTGTTCAGACGGTGCAGTGTTTGTAAGAACACATAGAGGATTAGTATCAAGGTTGCAGATGAAGCTGCTGCCAGGCTTACAGTGTGGAATCAGCATCCTGGCGTCAAAATTTATGCATTTGTCAGGGATAAATGTGAAGACCAGGCTTAGGTGGCCCAACCTCAGCCACAGACTTCAGAGAAGGTCAGGACTTTCTAAGCTGTAAAACTTCCATTTTGGGGAAACTTAGCCACTTAAGACTATATAATTACATAAATAATGTTTCATTTTATCTCTATGATCTTCCTCTTGTAGTTGGCTATAATGGATTTTTATTAGGTCTCTTATAAATGACCTTGTGTGTGGCCCATAGAAACAGCTTCCCAGGCTTCTCTCAAATTCAAGGTCAGGTGAGCTGGCCTTTTCCAGTGCTGATTTCAGCAGTCCTCTCTGCCTGAGGACTTCAGCTTATGATGAACAGTGACCATTGTACAAATCTCAGGCTCCCACACTGCAAATGAAGACCAATGACTGGCTCCACAATGTTTTACTTCTACCAGGACGATATTTGCCAGAAGGAGAGCACAGCTCTTATAAGGGAGCAGTGTTTTTTCCAAGCATCAACAGCCATCAGTTATGTCTTTGTTTTGTTATGTTTTGTTTTGTTTTTCCTTTATCTACATGAAGAGTATTCAGGGTTCATGTCTCCTGCTTTAAAAGATACAAATTGATTCTGGTACTGAGAAAGGTGTAAGGAAATGTGGCCTTGTCAGAGTGTTCAGTAAGCACAGGGGAGGGCCAAAGACCTTGTTAAAATTCCATATTAATGCTTTTGACCTTTTTAGATTGAGCATATTTCTCAGGCTGGAAAATTCATTTGTAGAATAAAGTTTGAAATTCTTTTTTAATGTCTCTTGCTGCAACTGTCACAACTCACGGCTAATGGCCTGCAATAAAAAGACTCATGAATGGTAATATTTATGATGTTGTATTTGAAGGAGTCTCAGAGTCATTTGAGGCTCCTGTGACTGGATGTTATTCAGCCAATCACTGAGTACATCTAGAGGAACCCTGTGAGGTAGGATGCTGTACTGTTCTCAAGCTCACAAATCATGGTTTTATAGAGCAAAGGTATTTGATATAGCAAAGAGTCAAATATCTCTACGGGTGAAATGATAAATGTTTAAGGTGTTGAATGTTACTTATAGTTTCTGAAGAATATTCTTCACATTTTGTTGCTTTGTTTTATAATAATTTAAATGTATATGTCCTCAAAGTACAGAAAAAAATCATGTTGATGGATAGGTTTGGTCTATTTATCATAGTTTGCCAATCTATGACAAACACAATTAAGAAATATGCAATTAAACATATTAAACATGTGAACTGTTAATTATTTATATCTTCAATTTTTAGTTTTTATAAAAATGTGTTGGAATTACTAAGTATGAAATTCAGCAAAATTTAAGTGGTGATATACATCTCCATCTATCTATGTAGATGTATTCATATATGTCTGTTGTTTTAAAAGATACGAATTAATTCTGGTACTGAGAAACATGTTAGGAAATGTAGTGTTGTCAGGCTGTTCAGTAAGCATAGGGGAGGACTAAGGACCTTGTTAAAATTCCATATTAATGCTTTTGACCTTTCTAGATTGAGTATATTTATCAGACTGGAAAATTCATTTGTAGAATAAAGTTTGAAATTCTTTTTTATGAAAAATATATGCATATATATTCATATGTCCATACATATTTTATATATACATATACATATATACACATATATTTTAAATGTGGATATATAATACATATGTGTGTATCTATAATATGTGTGTGTTCATGTATATGTGTATATATAATTTCTATGAATATGTAATGTATATATGTGCATGTGTTAATATATGTATATGTGTGTATGTGTACATAATATATAATATATATATATAAAGTATATGTAGTCTATCTGTAAGGATATTCTTGTAGTATAAAGTTCCTTCCTCTAAAGGCTGGAAATGCAACTCATTCAAAAGGATCATGGCATGTCTATAAATTTCTCCTGAATGATTTAGTAAAGGCAGTAATGAGAACACATGTGTGCACGAAAAAATTTTCAACTGATATGTATTTGAAAGATGAGAGTTCAACCTCAGGGTCGTGCAACTTAACTTTAAATTTTAAATTGTTTTTCAAAAAATGATTGGGAGTGGTGGAAAGAAGACACTGTGATAGAGATGTAACCTGAAGTAATAAATAAATATTTTTAAAAAAGATATTGCCCATAAAAATGACACCCATAAACCATATCAAAGATCAATATGGCATGATAAGCTGGTGAGTACAATAGTGACATGTACATTGGCAGCAACCAACCAATTTATAATTGGACTTAAGACCCACTCAGCGGTTCAGAAATCATTCCTGGTTCTGGAAACCTAGCTAACTACTCAAGGGTAGTGAAGGCATGAATCTTGGAGTAGAACCTACAACTACCACTTTACTAAATCCAGCATAACTAAAACCTCACTGCATTCTACATGTCCTTACACCCACAGATAACTGTTGTTCTCACCCCACATCAAGGAAACTTGTCTTTTCAACAGACAGAGATCATTATAGAAAACAACAACAAACCAAAACAAAAGTTTCAGAGCCTATTCCAAATGGATGCACTTACAAAACAATTCCTATACTTCAGGCTCTTGAACATTGTGGAAAAGGGGCAGAAAGTTTGTAAGAACAAAGGGTCCAGGGAATTTTCGGTGAGATTGTGTCATCTGGTAATGTTAAAATTATTAATCTTTTTACTTATCTATCTCCATACCATATTGCCCAAAATTAATTCAACTTAAAAAAAAATCCTGGGGTATATCATAGCAGAAACAGGGAGCTAGGTTTAACACACCATGGTTTGCTGGAACAGAGCAACCCACTCATGCAGGCTGACATGCTTTATCCTTTTCTATCATTTTTTATTGGGTTACATGACATCAAGGTGTCAGACATTTTTATTCTTATTTTCTGTAGGAGTTTGTTCTTGGTTGGAAGGTCAGCAGTCCTTTTCCAGGAAAAGTCTCCCCTATAAAGCCAGTGTATACCAAACTAATTCTACCAGTTTCATGCCCTGGTATGCTATGCTCATTAGGAAGTGCTGCCCTTCCTGGAACATGGATACTTCTCAGTTCAGAAGTAAGTTATTGCCAGGCTAAGAAATTACTAGAAATTGCCATGTGTGCTGTATATATACTCTTGAGTGTGTGGTCATCCACTGGAGCATGGTTTGACTGGCCAGAAGCAACATTTACAAAACAAAAACTGACTTGATATCTCCCAGTAAATATTATCTTTCTTGATCAATGATGGTGCCAGATATGGGTTTCATCTTATGCAGTAGTCCTTAAATCCAATCAGACAGTGGCTGCTTACTCCCTTGATGTTTCAGCTACAATTATTCCAGTTGCATGTCTTCCAGTCCAGCCATTATTTTTAGCTTACAGTGTTCAAAGACAGGTAAAATTGATGGCAAAATTGATGATTACTTTTCCTCTCTGGCGTTCTCAAAGCATTTTCCAGCACTATGAAAGCAAGCCAGTAGGGCTGAACCTTCCAGGTTAATGCCAGATTGTCTTCTCCATGTTCTATGACTCAAGTTTGTGTTTTCTTCAGCAATATTATCTTAATGTCAAGTTCCAGACAGCAACTAATAGCATTAGTAATAACCTGTAATGCTTATGAGTCTATGGGACCTCACTGACAGGGACCTCCCTGTCAGTGAGGGACAGTGAGGGACAACTTCTGCTGTCAGAAGCCATGCCCACAGTCATCAACATGGCTTCTGACAGCAGCCCAAACCAAGGTGGTAACATAGACCACAGGCATCAACATGGCCCCTCTCCATGTCAGGACTACCAACCCACTCATGACCCTCAGCCTATCCACAGACCATGGACATCAATATACTTTCAACACATGTCACTAACATCAGCATGGCACCCAAGGCATCAATGCCGGAAGATATCATCAAGGCATCTGGCTGCGACACAGACTACATAGGTCTACATGGATCTCAGGCTTCATCACAGCCTGGAACAGCAGCATGGACCATAGATGCCAACATGGCTTACATTGTCATTGCAGACCACGGTGGTCTTCTGAGGAGGTTTAATCCTGAAAGTGAACCTTTCCTCATCTCCATCTTTTATCTTCTCCCAGAGACAAGGGGTCCAGTGGCCAGGTGGCAGGTTCTGGGATTGAGTCTGCATCTGCCAAAGCTCCAGGCTGTCACTTACCTTCCCACTGACCTCAGCCCTCTCTCACCTGTCATTGCTGTCTCCAGTTTTGCCTCTCTCCACAGTGCACACACTGTTCCATTTTCTATCCTCACCACCTCTCCATCAGGCATGTGTTCATTGTAGCATTGCAGGGTGCTGAGTGTCTTCTCACACACATGGCTCTATAAATCATTTGTTGATGTGAATTTAAGCCATTCTCACTGTAGTAAGGTGACATCTCATAGTTACTTTAATTTGTATTTCTAAGGTTACTAAGGATGTTGAACATTAAAACACACACACACACACACACACACACACACACACACACACACACACGCACACGTTACTTCTTTCTCAACAATGTATTTTTCATTTTGAGAACTTTCTATTTAACTCCATTTCCCATTTTCAACTGGGTATTGAGTATTTTTTTTATACTTTTCAAGTATTGAATTCTTTCCTCATATCTATTGTTGATGAACATTAAAGAGTTGATCATGGCTTCTCATGTAATATATTCTAGGTAATTCCTTCTCCTTTCTGCATTAACCCTCTTCCCCTTTCATGGTATTATTTCCTGTAGTCAGCTCCCAAGGGAAAGTATGCTAGTAGTTCCCTGTTGGAAATCAGACTTCCAGATTCTTATTTGATACAGTTTTATTTCAGTCGCTTACTTTGCAAATGTTTTTGAATGCTATTTTCTCATAATCCAAGTACCATCACTTATATTGCATGTTTTTGTAGTACTTCAATATGATACCCAACTCTGTTTTGTTGTTGTTTTTTTTTCCAAGACAGGATTTCTCTGTGTACCCTGCCTGTCCTGGACTTGTTTTATAAACCAGACTGGTCTCAAACTTACAGAGATCCACCTGCCTCTGCTTCCCAAGTGCTGAGACTAAAGGTGTGTGCCACCAACCTGGCTGATACTCAACACTTAATTGCACTGTGGCACTCACAGCCCAAGTTCTTCCATTTCAGAAAGGTGTAGCCATGCACCAGCCTTTCGTCTAATTTGATGTTTACAATGAATATATCATATTTTCAATCCCACTGATATGGTGCTATTTTGATTATCCATACACATATGAAATCCACAATCTGATAAGTAGCTATGTCTCTAACAAGTCTGAGCTGCCATTAGTTTTATTGCTTCATAAACAGAAGATTCACATAAAATTCACATGCTGGAAAAAAAAAATCACTAAAGTTGTCATAAACATTAAAAACTAAAACTACTTGAGGCACATGAATTGCCTTGCACTTTTGTGTACCTAAAGTGCACATTGGGAAAATGGATAAAGTTTGAAGTATCTGAAAGTTTATCTGCCTTAAACTTTCAACTAATTGTCCTACAACACTGAGGAGAATCTTTCTGTTGTTTCAAATCTCCCCCTACCATTTGCTATGGTATCATGTGTATCATGAGATAGCATAGAAGCTAGAGAGTCATTTAATTGTGAAAGTTAAGTGATAAAATATCAACACAAAATTAAAATGAAAAAAAAAAAACCTCGGCCCAACCTGGATAAGTAATTGATATGTGAACAAAGTTCACAATTAAAATTGACTTTGTCTCTAACCTAGTACTATTTTGGTGGCAGGCATGACTTTGGATAACAACTACTAGGTAGATGGCTAATGACTCAAAGGACCATGTGACTCCGATAGACTTCCTGGACAGCAGCTGCCTGGAGAATGGGCTGAACAACCAGGAGGCAAAGTGGCAACTCAGAACAGATGTGCAGGGTGGTATTCCAGCTGAGTGCAAGCTGCCAGTGAAGAGCAAAGCCAGGATCAGCAAGGGCACTGGGGAGAGTTTGAGTAAATAAAACTAAAGTCAAGTAAGATAATTAATCCATCATTTCTTAAAAGACTTGACACAAAGCAGTTCAGATCCCACAGCGGCTCAGAGGTAAACAGGATAACATAGGGAGGTTTCCTGAGGATTTAGCAGCTTGTTTAAAACCAAGCCTGGAAACAATTCCACATGTACAGTCTCTCTCACTTGAAATGAAGGTGAAGTGCATTAAATTTGACCAGTTTTCATTCACCAACTTACTGAATAACAAAAATCCTTAACACACCTGTTAACAAACAACAGACGCAAGGTAAGTTTTGAAATTTTAATTTAGCCAATATAAATTATCTGTGTTCCTTTTTTAAATTTACAAATTGTTTCCATAAAATAATTTGTGTCATATGGATCACTCAATAATTGTGCATAGTATTTTATTACCGGAATGTAGTTTGTTCAATTTCTTTTAGGGTTCTCTTGACTAATGCCTTAGGATTCTAATTAAATATTCCTTTTTCAAGGAGACCTTCTCCATCCTCCTAGATGGAGAAGAGAGTTTTGATGACTCTCTTCTAGGAAAGGTGGTTTATGAAAGAGGGAGATAAAGACGCGTAGGAGGGGCAGTACACAGTCAGAACTGTAAACTTGTTAATGATAATATTATTATCAGGTTCTGTTTTGTTTCATATCAGGTAAATGGGTTTCACCATCATATGGGAATCTACTTCAATCGGCTGCAGACAGTAGATTAACCATCTGCTCTTGAGAAAATTCTCTGAAAAGGATGACATCAGTATTCTAACTCATAAAATAATGAGGAAAATAATGCTGAAATCTATCTACCTTGCTTCATGTGCTAAGCATGCTAAGTACTCATTCAGTTAAACCCTTGTAAGTCCTTTCTACCCTAAACTTTAAACCACATTTCATTTCTTAGAAAGGATAAAACTGAATTGAATTTCAATGTGATGGTTACTGTGCAGCAAAAAAAAAAAAAAAGTGAAGCTTATACTGTGCTACAGGCAATGTTATACAGTCTTTTGATTTAATTATAAACTATTACTCAGATTCTAGATGAGAGATCTGGGTTCAAAAATCTAGGATAGAGATAAGTATGAAGAGAGAAACGAAGTTATAAAAAAGGAATGATAATGAATGAGAAAGACAACGAGCTATTAGCAAAGGAACAATGTAATTCTAATACATACTAAGGCACAAGACAACTGAAATTCATGTTAATACTGCAGTATATATTGAAAAAATACATCTGATTAACTGCGTTCCTTATGTTCATATGGTGTATATTTATGTCTAGATCAAAGTATAAACTTAAGTGTTATTTAGTCCAAGACATTCTCTTTTAATTTTTTTGAGACAGTGGTGGGACCTGGAGCCCCCTTATTAGAGTAGGACTTTTGACTAGGGAGTCTCAGGAATCTAAATGACTCTAACATACCTACACTGGAATTAGAAGGAAGTTCCCAAGTTAGCTTTTTGATGTGGAGTATAGGAATTATTTTGAGGAGATTTTGTTTATTGATCTAGCTTTCAATCTAGCAGTGGCTGACCAGCAATGTACTATGTAAACTAGTCAAAACCTGAATTTTTAAAGACTCTCCTGCCTTTGCCAACCAAGAACTGGGATTAGAAAAGCAGAGAAACCACATTTCAGTTTAAAAGACCACATTTAAAGACCAAAGTCTTATTTTTTGTTGGTGGTAAAGGGTTCTTTTTTTTTTTGTCTTTAGCATAACTGATATTTATCATATAGTGAGTGAAAGGTGATTTGGTTTTAAGATTAACAACTAGGAAAGACTAAGTTTACATAACATTTGTTTCTCCATCTACCCCAAATCAACATTGATATGTGATTACAAATCAGGAAATAAAGGTTCAGTGACAAACACATTCAGACATGTTTTCTGATTTGAACAAGTCTTGAACTCTAACCAATAACTTTTTCACAGATGGTCCTCACAAGAGTCAGATTGGGTGTGGGCTCCCGTGAATATGATAGATAATAGCATCCATGTTTCAGGAGACAACATCTCTCTTGCATGTACCTTGTGCGTTATGTCAGATCGGATTGCTGGGCCATATCTACATCTTCTCTGCTTTTACTTAATGTTCTGTCATTTTGTATTTGTTTGTTTGTTTTCTGAGGATGAAGCCAGGTGACGCAGACCCATCAACTAGAGCAAATAGTTCATTGTCAGGGAAAGGATTTGACTTAATAATTGGCTAAGGTAGAAAAAGTCATGCATGTTCAATTCATTAGCAGCGACAATGTACCCTTACATAGCTTTTCTTTCCATGTAACCCTTATTGAAAAGGGGGTTGGGTGTGAGGAAATAAATGCCAAGTTAAGTAAATTGTTCATTTTCTGAAGAGTAAGTTGAGCTTGGCATTAGGGCCGGTGTCAAAACCTTGGAGACAGTTGTTGACATCTTTGTTCCCTTCCTGCCTCTCTGTCTGCTGTAACCGATCTTTTAAATTATTATTTAACACTTATTTATTTATTACTAAATTCACTTATAACAAACACCAACAATTTCTTAACTATTAATCCTATAAATTCCTACAACCCCTTTAACCTATCCACTAAACCTATTGATAATTATAACAACTACTTTCATATAACCTTTTAGAATGATACAGTCTCTGGGGCAGGTCCTCAGTCGTCAGGAACACAGTCTTTGTTGTAGATTCTTTAACACACTTAGCAGTCTTCTGGATCTCTCAGATGCAGGTTCGTCAGGGTAGTTGGTTATTGCAGTCTCACCTTAAATAAGGCTTCATGCTTTCTTCTCTGTGGGAGACCCCAGCCATCTGCAGGCCAACTTACTTCTTTTGAATCAGGAACTCAGCTGCTCTGCCTCAGTCCTTAAAGCCAGGCACAGTTTCCCCTAGGCCACTGTTTGGACAGATCAAACCCCTCTAGGCAAAAGCTGAGCCACAGGGTCCAGTCCTGGGCCTTTTGGTGTCTTGCTCAGGCTTTCTTTGCTCACCGGCTTCTTTCTGCTTCAGGGAGAGAGCTGGCAATCAATGGCCAGCCCTTTTTTTCAGCAGGACTCTTGGAGCTCTCTAGCATCAGGGGCCTCTTCTCTTCTCGGCTCCACACACTGTCCTCAGATAGGAGGAACTCTGTTTCAGCTTAATTTGGGCTCCGCCCACTTAGCAGCTGAAAACAATGTTAGGCCAGATACTTTGTTTCTTCAAGTCTTGAGTCTTTCCTGTTTTTCCTGACTTCAAACTTGTTTTTCAGTCTATTGAGTCTTTCCTGTTTTTGCTGACTTCATGCTGATAATGCTCTTCAGGCCCCGAATTAAGAGACAGTATCAGAAACTCCTATATAT
The DNA here is from genome assembly GCA_907164525.1 of Lophiomys imhausi. NCBI lineage: Eukaryota > Metazoa > Chordata > Mammalia > Rodentia > Muridae > Lophiomys > Lophiomys imhausi. The sequence continues at coordinate 2,665,657 of CAJQZJ010031879.1, forward strand.
TTCCTAAATCTAATTTATCTAACTCCTACAGTCTGCCCTGTCTACAAACATCTCCAAACCTCTAGAGCAATCAAGGCTTCACATCTTTGAGGGGTACTGATATCTTCATGTGATTAAATATGTAGTTTTAGTTTTTTAAGTGGTTTAGTTTTATGGCTCTGTGGATAAAATACTGTCATGCAAACATGAGGACCTGACTTCGTATCCCTTATACTAATTGAAAAGCTGTGCATGGTGACAGCCCCCTATAATCTGAGGTTGAGACAGACATGAGAGACTTGCTAGCCAGCCAGACTAACTTAACCAATAATCCCAAGCTTCAACAAAAAACCCTGTCTCCAAAGAGAGCTGAACAGTTGCAGAAGACATCCAATGTTGACCTATATCTTGCAAACACATGCACACATACCCTATACACACATACACTACATATGCAAAATTGTGAGCACGCATACATCACACATACAAACACATACACAGACAAAAATTTCATTTAACTCATTATTCACTGACTCAGAAAAGACTAAAATTAAACAGTGACCGTCCCTCACATTTAATTTACCTGGTTGACATGAAAAACTTTTAAATGTAGATTTTTATTTTTATTTTTGAGTGTACTATGAGACAATAATGACAAGAAAATCTTTAATTTATTGATCTTATCATTTTTCATTGTAAAGTGAAGGCTCTGCCTGTAATGAAGTTTTCTGGCAAAATCAGCAGTCAAGTAACAGAAAAAGAGCTATTATTTGGGGCTACATTTAATATACAGTAAAATTGAATAATTAGTGTGGACATAAAAGAGCAAAGAAAATTATAAGAAGTAGACTGAGGAAAAGGCTCAGTGATTCGTAATCATGGATTGTATTACATTTCCAGAAGATCAGGGTGCAGCACCCACAGGGCAGCTCACAACTCTCTGTAACTCCAATTACAGGGCATCTGATGCCAACTTCTGACACCGGACATGTTCTGTACTCAGACACACACAAAGACAAAACACTTATACACAAAAGTAAATAAGTATATTTTAAAAAATAAGGAAGTTGGGAATGGTGGTGCACATCTTTAATTCCAGCACTTGAGAGGCTGAGGCAGGCTGATCTCTATGAGCTGGAGGCCGGCCTGTTCTACAAAGCAAGTTCCAGGACACTCAGAGTTGTTACACAGAGAAACCCTATCTTGAAAAAAAATCATAGAATAAAATAGAATGGTGTTTTGTAGAAAAAAAGTCATATTCCTGATTTTTTATAGAAATCTTCTAAAACCATTAGATTTTACTCACATTAAAATAAATACTCAAAAGTTAGGAACATTCTAGTATTTTGAGTTGTTCACCTGGTATAGGGGGATTGCAAATGTTTAAAATCTGATATTTTGGGCATTAAATATCTCAAGCTAATAAATCTCAGGGGGGAAGAGGTAATCCAGTCCTGTTTGACTTCCAAAATAACCATATATTAGACACATTGCTCTATCCCTTAAAGTTTATAAGCTGTCTCAGTGTCTTGTTTTTCGCCTTAGTTAAGCCAAATGTTTCCTTCCGTTCTTACCCCCACTGTGCTCTATTCCTTGAACATAAACCTCAACAGGGTAGGAGTCTTTCTCCATCACAGTGATATTCTAGACAGCATGGATCTATGCAACTCCAAGAAATCCACAAATTATATTGGCATGAGAGATAGTAGTAAGTGCTTCATGAGCTCTTGTATGGTTTCTTACATGCAGAATTCGGGCCACATCTTCAGAACGGTGGTCTGATGGTTAGAATAAGAAATATCCCCCACAGGCTTGTGTGTTTGAATACTTGGTCCCTGGGTAGTGGTCCTGTTTAAGGAGGTTGTGGGCCTTTTTGAATGTGGAACCTCATTGGAGGGAACATGTTATAGGGGGAGCCCTTTGGGGATTTATCGCCTTGCCCTGCTTTCTGTTTTCAATCTCTGCTTCCTGTATATGGTTGAGGCACGATATCTCAGTTCCCAACTCACATTGTTGTCCCTTCCCTGATCATATGGATATCTGGTCATCAGGAATCAAAAGTTAAAATCAACACTTTCTCCTACAAGCTGCTTTTGGTCGTATTTCCCCACAGTAACGGAAAAGAAACCAACACAAGTAGTTGGTATCAGTGGCTATTTTATGGGAAGGACAGAAGTCTTACTACACAGAAGTAACAGTCCTCCTTCCCAAGTCAGGCAGATAGGTCCAGGGTTTCAAAGTTCTCTCAACGTCCTTGCTTGAATCAATTTTATTTTGTGAAAAGTGCTCTGATCACGAGAGAAAATTCCATCACTTCTGCCCAAACACCGTGATGTTCAGTAAGTAATTATACACACTGGAAAAAAAAAAAAAAAAGAAAAGAAAGAAAAGGTAATTTCCTTTTCTATAAAAAAGGGGAAAAACTTTAATTCTAAGAACTTGAATGAAATTTAATCTGTGTCATTGTCACAGAAATGCAACAATATAAGATGGGATCAAAACTAATGTCAGCAAGAGGGAAACTAAGGGAGAGTTTTCAGTTTCCAGGCAAGAGATTCAGCTTGAGAGTTTCTCTTGACGTAAAAGGAACTTTAAGCTAGTAAAAAGAAAAAGGATCAAGTGTTAATCTTTCAGGTACCTATAAATCACAATTAAGTTGTTCTCTAATTATAAATGTATTCCTTGGCATTCAACACCAACTCTCCTGTGTCAGAAGGAAGCACTAATATTCTGACCAGAGGTCTGGCAGCATTAGAACCTGCCTGATTGCCAAGCTTACGTGCTAATGTAGAATATACCTTTATTAGACTCAAATCCTCACTCCCACAAAGAGAGGTACTAATTATTTTTCTGACAGGTTTTCTTCTGGTAGAGCATAGCTCTGCCTTTCAGGGTTCTCCTGAAGTTCATGTAGACAATCAGTGAGTGTAAGAAATGAAAGGAATGTTTCATGTCAAGATTTTTGAGAACATTCTGACTCCTGCTGCTAATTCAGGCTACTGTCTCAGATTTCAAAACCTGGTTCAGAAGTAATTATTCATCAATTTTTTAAGCATATGCAAGTCAGTAACCCACTGCCTCATCTGGGCTATCTGAATTCTTTCCAGTATTCAGCTCTCCTTGAATCCTCACATGATACATGATTGATTTATCTTGGGATTTCTGAGTGAAAATGAGTTGCTATCAAACACCTGAATTGGGGGAATAGAAATTCATTGTTGTAGACATGGGAAAAGATGAGCAGATCACTAATAACTAAGTTGTGATTCAAAACCAAGGAAATGATTTGAAGATTATGTATCTGCATGAAAACACAGAAGTTCCTTCCTCCCTTGTTCACAATTTTATTTTCTGTGGAAGAAACTGTACTCAGGCAAGCATTGTCAGAAAATACTAAATGGGAAATTCCAGAAATAAAGACTTCGTGTTTGAAAACCCCATGCCATTCTGGGCAGTGGGATGGAAGCTTAAGCTGTTCTCTGTCTTACCAGGGATAAGGACTACCTCTCTGTGTGAAGAATCATCACACCAAGGACCTCTCTCCTCCCTGTCAATCTGCCATCTTCTTAGATGTCAGCTTGTCCTGCCCTGCAGGGCTGTAGTCCAGGAGTCTTCTTCTGATAGCAACCTCTTGCGATCAGGGACACCCACCATCCTCCATCTTGCCACAGGTCCCGAACCAGCTCATATATTGATGAGTGGTCTTACTTTTAAAGACAGAGTCCATTCCATGTGTCTCCTATGACAGCATATTGTCATTTTAATTATTTTCACTTGTTATATGTTGTCTATTGCTGCACCTAATTCTTAATTTCCATTTGACCATGGGTGTGGGTATATAGGAAAAGTGTATGTAGAGGTTGGGACTCTTGAAGAACCCCTGGAGTCTGCAACATAACCTTTACACAAAGAAGAAGCAAATCCTAGTTGCCGATATTTACCAACAGGTCTGGTTGGAGAGAACCAAAATTCCCAAAGTTTTTCAATTAAATCCTTGTCTTTCTTCATATTCTCTATGCCCCCCATCCCCACGCTCACACAGTTACACACAATCTTCCTTTGCCTTCCCTCTTACTAGGCATATTTTAAATTGCAGTAATGAAGGACTACGAATTTCATAGTAATATAAAGAGACTGGGTACAAGTTCCTTAGCCTAAAGGTCTTTAATGCTTATGACAAGATTTATTGCTTTAAAATTGACCATCTTTCCCCTTTGATATAAATGGTTTTTTTTTCCATGACAGTGGGGTCAGAGAATAAAGAACTGCTACACTGACATGTCAAGACTCATGTTTGTAGCATCAGGTAGCTACCAGTCTAGACATTTCTGAAAGCAAAGCATATGTTTAAGTAACAAGGACTGGAGTAGCAGAGTTACTCGATTAATCAAAATGGCAAACTTGCAGCTGAGGAGTCCTGGATGTGGGAGAAATTGTCTCCCCAGGGAAAGCACACCATTACTTTTTCAATAACAAAAGATCAGCTCTGAAAACATACATACAAGTGCCAGTATATGGACTTGCAGGTTACATGCAGGAATATAAATGTATGTGTAAATGCATGCCATAAAGATTAAAGAAAAATAGCCATGAATTTGAAAGAGAGCAAGAATAAGTATATGGGAGTATTAGAAGGGAGGAAAGAGATGGGAGATATGTTGTAATTATACTATAATACCAGAAATAAAACAATAGTAAGAGAAATAAAATGCTGTTCATGTGACCTATATTTAGTTTTAAATTTTAAAATTGTTTTTTAGTAAAAAATGGGTAGACTGAATAGAAAGTAAACAATAAGCAATTTTTTCAAGACTGATTAATAAAATAATATAAAATAAAGATATTGTTGCTTTTTAAAAAGAATCCTTATTTATATGTTGAAGTATGGTTAACAGGTTGTATGTCTTTAAGCTGTTCAATGATATGTTGCACATGTACATTATGAAATTATTTCCACAGTAGGATGAATCGGCACATGTCTCCTCATATGATAACCTCATGTTATGTATACATGAAAGCACATAAGATCTTTCCACTTATTGAATTTTGAATATACAAGATGGTGTTACCAAGTGTAATCCTGCTGTTTCAACTCAATCAAACTCACAGAGTGGTGCCACCAATTGCACTCCTGCCTTGTGTCAGCTCTCAGACTGTGTTTATGCCCTTCAAACACTATCAGTCAACCTCCTCACCCTCCAAAGACAGTCATCAGAGTTCTACTCTGCTTTCCTGACTTCTCCTTCTTTATGAGTCCACATGTAAATGAGATTCACCCCTCTGGATCTCTCTTTCTGTGTGTGGTCCATCACTAAACAAATAGTCCAGTTATCAATACTACAAAGTATGGAGTTTTCTTTTATTAAGCTGAGGTCTCTCTCTATCTCACTCCCTTTCTCTCTCTGTCATATAGAATGTTATTGTAGAACATTCTTTTTAATTCATCACTCCATCAAAGAGCACTCAGATTGTGTGCATGCTCAAAAAATACCATATTTTCACCATATTGAATTATTGGTAATTCTCTATATGTAATTAAATTGTGATGACTGGCTCATATAGTACTATATATATATTTTAATTTCAAACATGAGTACTATAACTATATCATTTTTACTCCTCTCCTTATAAGCCCCTCCTACTGTCTCTCAAATTCATGACCTCTTCTTCTTTATTAAGGACACACACACACACACACACACACACACACACACACTACTGAGTCTATTCACTGTATTCACTGCCCTTATGTATGTGTTCAGGGATGACCACTTGCTATTGAAAAATCAGGAGCAGAAAATTGATTCTCCCTCTCTCCTCAGCCTTTGGTAGCCTATACTTCTGCATCTCAATGTAGGGCTTTGCTAAAGTTTACCATTCACATTGTCAAACCAACTGATGCTATTATTGTGCAGGTCTTGTTTGGGTGACCATATTGTTGAGATTTCCTGAGTGGAGTTTTCCTGTTATATCTAGAAGACACTTTCATGCAGCAGACATCCTGGTCCTCTGGCTCTTACAATCTGCCTACCTCTTCATCTCTGATTTTACCTGTGCCTTAGGTGTGATAGCTGTGTTTTAAATGTGTCAATTGTGTTTTGGTACTTCATAGTCACTTATTAACTCTATTTTGATCCATTGTAAATCTTTGTAATAATCTCCATCTATTTCAATAAGAAACATCTTTAATGAGGTGTCAGAACTACTGAGGGCATAATGTAAATATTTAGAATTTAGTTAGAAACTATATTGGTTTAGAAAAATGGCAGGGGGAGGCTCCTCTTCCATCTTAGTTGTCTATGCTTACAGTAGCAAACATAGATTTCTTCTTATCACTATTGTTGCATTATTGGGAGTATGGTGCCTGGACAGTTATGTTCCCGGGCTTCAGAGCTAGGAAGGTCTATTTATCGCTTTTTCCCTGTTGTCTGTTCGCATAGCACCTTTGGATACTATGGGAGCTAGATTTCAGAAAGACAGTTTTCTAGTCATTTGAAGCTCGATTCCTCAAAGCCCTATGTTTCAAATCTGTAGTATCTTCAGCAATAATTTTACCTTCATGTTCTGGACATTGACAATAGCCTATATTACACTATCTTGGATTCCTGTGTCCAACAACTCAAAAAGTGTTTTTCCATTACTGGTACTGGGGGTTTTTATTAGTCTAATGTTTGTGTTGAGAGAACCATTTTCACTTCATGTAGCAAATTCTGTTTACATTATATGTGTATATATACATATATGTATAATATATACATTTATATAAGTTTATAAAATAATGTTTCTTGTAGAGTTTACAAATATCCTTGGTGTTGTCTACTGTCTTTTCCCTGTATGTTATCTTCACTTTCTACCTAGTTAAAGTCTCACATTTCCTGGACCCTGTGTCATACCATCCCTGACTCTAGAGGTCTCCTCATCCTCTTTCCCCGGGTTCTTTTTATTCCCTGGCTTCTATTGTTGCTTGAGGTTTTATTTTCAAATATAAAGATTTGGAGCTAGGATCGACAATAACAGAAAGCATGTACCAATTGTCTTTCTGGATCTGAGTTCCCTTATAATATGTTCCAGTTCCTTCCAATTGCCTGAAAATTTCAGGATTTCATTCTTCTCTGTAGCTAAAAAGAATCCCATTATATATGTACCACATTTTTTATTATTCACTAACCAGTTTAGAATGTTTAGATTGTTTCCATTTCACAACCATTGTGAATAGGACAGCTGTTGGGGAAGGTCTAATAACATTGCTTCTGATAGGCTGATTTCAACACTTAATTAACCCTTAGCTTGGCAGACTCTCAATTACCTACTATAATTTAACCCAGATCACCTAATCCCAAATGACCATGTGCCTCTGATTCCCTTCCAGCATGCTCAAACATGTCTGTCTGCTTCTTTGTCTCCTGGTGGAATGAGCTAATCCTCTGTGTAAAACACAGATTCCTGTTCTAATCTTACGAAGTCCTACCTTCCTATACTCTTTCTGCCTAGCTAATTGGCCATCAGCAACTTTTATTAACCGATCAAGAGAATGCCTCAGAAGGGATGGTAACCAGATCTCAGCATTGAAATTAGCCTATCAAAACTAATGTTATTAGGCCTTCCCTAACATCACCCCCTTTAGTCTAACAAAAGTCTCCTTTTCTAAATAACAATAAATACAACAATAATCACAATACAGTAACAACAACAATAAATACAACACAATAAAAAAGCCTTCTGACAAAGCATATCTCATAGACTTAATTGTGGATCAGGAAATAAGATTTACCCATTCTGTCTTTGCAAAATCAGGCAATCAATTTACCTGCATTAAAGCTTTGGTCCATTTTTGGACCGTATGTAGTCTGTTGAGAGACCAGGTTCATTTCTGCCCATTAAGAATTATCTCCTGTGGAAAAGAGCTAAACAGAGAATTCACAAAGGAGGAATCCGTAAAGGCTGAGAAACACTTGAAGAAATGCTCAGAATCCTTAATCATCAGAGAAATGCAACTCAAGACAACTCTAAGATTCCATCTCACACCTGTCAGAATGGCTAAGATCGAAAGCTCAAATGACAGCACATGGTGGTGAGGGTGTGGAGAAAGGGGAACACTCCTCCATTGATGGTGGGAGTGCAGGCTTTTACAATCACTATGGAGGTCAGTCTGGCGATGTCTTAGAAAACTTGAAATAGCTCTGCTTCGGGACCTAGCCATACCACTTCTGGGTATACATCCAAATGACTCCTCAGTGAATCACAAGGAAGTTGCCTCATCTATCTTCAGGGCAGCCTTATTTGTAATAGCTAAAAACTGGAAACAACCCAGATGTCCCTCAACTGAAGAATGGATTAAAAAACTATGGTACATCTACGCAATGGAATACTACTCAGCTATCAGAAACAATGAAATTATGCAATTTGCAGCCAAATGGATGGAACTAGAGAAGCTCATCCTGAGTGAGCTAACCCAGACTCAGAAGGATGCACATGGTATCTATTCACTTATAATCGTATTTTAGCCATGTAGTACAGGAAAACTATACTACAGCCAATGCACCAAAGAGAACAGGAACACAGACTTTGTTACCTGTCAATGACACACTTTTCCCTGGTGGTACTGCCTTGTAGGCCTCCAGTGTCCTTCCAAGTCCAATGGGAACTGTTAGGAGCTGACAGTCTCATGTCAAACATTTTTTAAAATAATAAAAATATCTTTAAATACCATATTCTACAGATTTCTTGAGGTTTTTGAATATCATTTATCCATCTCCATTGAGTAAGCAAATGTTGCTTGTCTCTAACAACTTAACATCTGATTATATTAGAAAACATCTGAGATTAACTTACTTAATTATCTTAATAAAATTACAAGTTTGAATGACTATCATAATTATCCTAAACAGTTAGTGATAGTTGCTGTAAAAAGGAATAAAACTTCACATTGCAATTTTGAGAATTACATAGGTACAATATCTAATCAAAATATAACCTTAATTTTGTATCAATATACAAAAATCTATAGGAGTAGATTCAATAATCTACCCTTTTTTCATATCATTATCATATGTCTATAACCTAAATTTGTAATAATAACAAGGATATATAGGACTAGATTCAATAATCTATCCTTTTATCCTATCAATTCTATATTATATATCCATATTCTCCCTCTTTTTTTCTCAAGTATTCTCCCCTATATATGAGAGAAAGAAGGATAAAGAAAAAGAGGGAAATCCCTGAGCCTAACCTCTTATACCTTGCTTAAGAAGACCACATAACAATTTGTAACCATTCTCCCTAAACAACATTTATAACCCATCAAATGACCAACGAATCATCCACCCCACTTTTTGGAATTGGACGTTGTTCTCTTAAAACTGCTTCCTGCTGAATTGGGATGTATAAAACATGTTTGGGGGCCCAAATAAATGGAAAAAATGATTAATCAATTTAATAGTAACACTCATCATCAAGTCTTTATGTTTTCACCAATTTGAATGTCTTGAACAGTTTGTAGTCCGAAACTAGACTTTGGGTAGGAAAGTTCAGGGCTTTGTCTGGAACAGTCTGCGATGCTGGACCATCTTACTAAGCCATTTTGAAGTTGTTCTGGATGCAGATTGTGGAGGAAAGAGTTATTGAGGCAGTCTATGAGGCTGGATCATCTGGGCTACCTGTCTTGTCCTCTTTGGTGTCTGGTCACTTTGTTCTGAAAATATATAATTTCTCACAAGTAATATATAGTTCTGTGATTACCAAAATGCCTTGAATGTGTAGGATGCACAAATCAATTAAGGAATATTTTCTCTTCCTTGTTTGAGCAGAAGAAAGATGTTTGTAAGTCTCCATTCATACCATATAAAAGATGGCATATAATAGTATTACATATATACATATTTTAAATTTAAAATACAGAATGAGACTGTATGGAGTTTAAGAACTCTCCTCTACAATTGTCATAAATTTATTAATTGTTTAAAACAGGTTTATTCTGGCTTTTTGTAGATTAGGTTGGCCTCAAACTCAAAAGAAACCTGTCTTTCTCTGTCTTTGTCTCCCATGTTTTGGGATCAAAGGTATGCATTTTTATATTTTTTTCTTTCCTTTTCTCCTTACTTTGGATTTTAATTTTTATGTGGATATATCTATCCTTATTGAGACAGGGTTTCTCTTTGTAGCTTGGGCTGTCTTGATTTGCTCTTTAGAGCTCTGTAGATTAGATTGGCCTCAAACACACACGGAACTTGTTTTTTCATTGTGTCCTAAGTTTTGAGATCAAAGTATGAATTTAAATAATTGAATTACCCTTATTAAACAATAACATTAATGAAACCATTTTGTATTAGTTTGAGTTCCAGTTCTCCCATGGAAACCCCATTCTTAAGGAGATTGTTGTAGAATAGCATAATATGCTACTGTATGTTAGTTTTTCTTAACTGTTGGCTGTGGGAGACATGCTGTTTGCATGTTCTTCTCCACCCTAACTCTGGGTCCTCACATGGATCAATAGAATATCTCTCTCTCTCTCTCTCTCTCTCTCTCTCTCTCTTTCGAGACTGGATTTCTCTGTGTATCCTTTTCGTGGGCTTACTTTGTAGACCAGGATAGCCTAAACTCACAGAGATCAGTCTGCCTCTCTCTACCAAGTGCTGGGATTAAAGGCATGCACCACCACACCCAGCAATTAATGTATCTCTTTTAGAAGCAAAATGCCTCTTGAAACCAGTTCTCCAGTGACAGCACCACACCTAAGGAGACTGGCTTGTGACCCCCTTCCTTTATGTAAATTTAAGATTATGTGTATTTATCCATTAGGTCAGTAAGGACATTATTAATCCTAACATCAAGGAAAAATATGTCATTTTTGAATTCTAGACTGTCTGTAATAAGCAGCCTTATCTTATCAGCAGGGTACCCGCCCTGCCTTCATTGTCTAAACCAGACTGGTCTAGAATTCAGAGATCTGCCTGTTTCTTATTCTAGTGTGATGGATTTAAGGCATGTGCCAGGACCACCCTACTCAAATATTTCACATAAATCCCAGATATTAGTAACTCTGTAACCCAGAGAGCATCTTTGAACTGTATTGACAATTCAAAATCTACCTAAAATCTTCAAAAATCTCTTATGTATTAGCAATGCCAAACCAGAAAAATATCCTTTATACCTTCTGATATTGAAAAAAAAAGACATCTAAACAAAACTCAAGCAAAGAAAAAACATCCCAAAAGCCTTGCTCTAACCATGCCATCCCATGCTGCAATTAAAGCTCTGTTCATTATTCCTTGGAATCTAGTTGCCACTGTATTGCATTGGTGGGCCTCTCCCAGAAAGCCCTGACAAGCACCTAGTACCAGGGAGTTCTGAGCTTCAGCTGGCATCAATTTTGTCTTATCTATCAGGAAGGGACTCCCTCCTTCCTCCATTAGGCTGATTTCAATGCTGAGATGTGGTTTCCATCCTTCTGAGGCATTCTCTTAATTGGTTAATAAAAGTCACAGATGACCAATTAGCTGGGAGAAAGAGTATAGGAAGGCGTGGCTTCCTGAAATTAAAACAGGAACCCTGCGTTTTACAAGAGGATTAGCTCATTCCATCAGGAGACATGGAAGCAGATAGACATGTTTGAGAACACTGGAAGGTAATCACAGGCACATGGCAGTTTGGGATTATGTGATCTGGGTTAATTTAGAGTAGGTAATTGAGAGTCTGCTCACCTAAGGGTTAAGCATTGAAATCAGCTTATCAGAAGCAATGTTATTAGACCTTCCCCAACAAACAGCAATAAACAAAGTGAAACAAGTAGGGTGTTGAGTCTATTAGTCATATACTAAGAAATGGTGTATCTGGATCACGTCTTAGGTCTAATTTAGCTTCTTGAGAATTCTGTACAATGATTTATATAGTGGCTGACTATTTTGCACTTGCACCATCAATAAATAAGGGTTTCCCTTTCTCCACAGTCTTCAGGAGCATCCATATTATTACTCACTATGGGTATAGCAATTTCCATTCACTCAAATTGCTCAAGGGTTGTTTATACACTCTCTACAAACAAATTATTTTGGAATGATAGCTGTCCTAATTGGTGAGATCTATGATCAAATGAATGTCAGGATTTGTATTTCCACCATAATGATGTTTGCCTTTAATTTCAATAGGACCCTTGTTTCTTTATCATTGAGTTATATGTGGCTTGAAAATATTTTCTGCAATTTCCATGGCTTTGTGAAAGCTTCTTAGTTTAATGTAGCCATATGTGGTTATTCACCCATTTTTATTATACCACTGGTAACATATACAAAATATTTATTTTACTAGACCATAATAAAAAAATATTTTGGAAAATTTTTATGAAATTTTACCTTTTGTGGTCTTATATTTAAGTTTAAAACACTTTTGAGTTGCATTTTTAATATTCGGTAGGAGAAAGGCACTGTGCTATCTATAATACATAGACATCTACTTTTTTAGTATAATGTTTATTTATTACATCAAGTTACATCTCCATCATAGTGCCCTCTTTACACCCCTTCCAGTTCCACCTTCCCACCCTCTCCTCCCTCTCCTACCCATCCCACTCCGCCTATGTGGAGTGTCAATACATATCAGTCCCCCTCAGTTCAACAGTCATATGAGGGCTAAGATCTTACTCTTGCACTGGGGGCCTACATAGCAGCACCACTAGGGTAAATTGTCCCAGTAACAGGTAACAAGTCTATGTTCCTGACCTTTTTGGTATGATGGTTGTAGGATAGTTATTCTGTACTATATGGCTAAAATCCAGTTATAAGTGAATAGATGCCATGTGCATCTTTCTGGGTCTGGGTTGAGGGTTGTTTCCAGTTTCTAGCTATTACAAATAAGGCTGCTATGAACATAGATGAGGATATGTCCTTGTTGTTTGGTGAGGAATCATGTGGATGTATACCCTGATGTGGTATGGCTGAGTCTTGAGGTAGGGCTATTCCAAGTTTTGCAGATGATATGATAATATACATAAGTGACCCCAAAAATTCCACCAGAGAATTCCTACAACTGATAAACAACTTCAGCAAAGTGGCTGGATACAAAATTAATTTAAAAAAATCAGAAGCCCTTCTTTATACAAAATATAAATGGGCTGAGAAAGAAATTAGGGAAACAACCCCCTTCACAATAGCCAAAAACAATATAAAATACCTGGGGGTAACTCTAACCAAGCAAGTGAAAGACCTGTATGACAATAACTTTAAGTCCTTGAAGAAAGAAATTGAAGAAGCCATCAGAAGATGGAAAGATCCCCCATGCTCATGGATAGGTAGGATCAATATAATAAAAATGGCCATCCTACCAAAAGCAATATACAGATTCAATGCAATTCCTATCAAAATACCAACACAATTCTTTATAGACCTGGAAAAAGCAACTCTCAATTTCATATGGAATAACAAAAAAAAAAACAGAATAGTTAAATCAATCCTGTACAATTAAAAAAAAAATCTGGAGGTATCACCATCCCAGATTTTAAGCTATAATACAGAGTAATAGTAATAAAAACAGCATGGTACTGGTATAGAAGCAGACCAGTGGATCAATGGAATCTAATTGAAGACCCAGAAATGAACCCACACACTTATGGTCACTTAATTTTTGATAAAGGAGCCAAAACCATACAATGGAAAAAGATATCATTTTCAACAAATGGTGCTGGTCTAACTGGATGTCGACATGTAAAAGAATGAAATTAGACCCATACTTATCACCTTGCACAAAACTTAAGTCCAAGTGGATCAAAGACCTTAACATAAGGCCAGACACAATAAATCTACTAGAAGAGAAAGTGGGGAAAACCCTCTAACTCATCAGCACAGGTGACAACTTTCTGAACAGAACACCAATAGCTCAGGCTCTAAGACCAAGAATCAATAAATGGGACCTCAGGAAACTGAAAAGCTTCTGTACAGCAAAGGACACTGTCACTAGAACAAAACAGCAACCTAAAGATTGAGAAAAGATCTTTACCAACTCCATGTATGACAAAGGGCTAATATACATAATTTACAAAGAACTCAAGAAATTAAATGCCAAGAAACCAAATAATCCTATCAAAAAAATGGGGAACAGAGCTAAACAGAGAATTCACAAAGGAGGAATCTCTAATGGCTGAGAGACACTTGAAGAAATACTCAGCATCTTTAATCATCAGAGAAATGTAACTCAAGAGGACTCTGAGATTCCATCTCACACCTGTCAGAATGGCTAAGATCAAAAGCTCAAATGACAGCACTTGCTGGTGAGGGGGTGGAGAAAGGGGAACTCTCCTCCTTTGCTGGTGAGAGTGCCAACTTGTACACCACTATGGAAATCAGTCTGGCGATATCTTAGACATCTACTTTTTCCCAACACTGCTGCTTAAGACATTGTCTTCCTGCTTGTGTCTTGGTTAAACTCTATATTGATTACTTTGGCATGAATGTGTGTGAATAGTAAGTCAGGTTTCTATGAACCCTGGCCTATTATCTGTGCTTTTCATAGTAGAATTACACTGTTTTCATTTTTGTAGCTTTGTACAATTACTTATGTAATAAAGGATAATGTTTGAAACTTGATTCTTTATCTTCAGGAACACTGATTTTCAGTGCTGTTTTTATGTTCGTTTGCCAGGTTTAGGGTTGATTTTCTATTTCTGCCTTAGGTGATATCAGAGTTCTAGTAGAGATCGCACCAAATATGTTAATTTCCTTGTACTTTATATGTGTTTTGACTCAATCCCTTTTTTTTCTAGCTAAAGAGCACAGGTCATTATTTTATTTGTATATTTTTGAATTATTACATCATTTTTATAGTTTTTATAAAAATATTTTGTGCAGCATTGTTCAAAATTTTGGTTGCTATTATAGATAAAATTATTTGCTTATGTTTAAGAAATTTTATTATTACTGTAAAGGGGTACAGTTGATTTTATTGTGTTGTTTGTATTCTACAACCTAAGTAACTTTTTTACAAGTTCCATTTTTGTTTCTCTTTGTAATTTTTATTAAAATCATCTTGTCATTTAAAAAATACAATTTAATGTTTCCTTCTTGGTCATGTAATCTTTTCTTAACTGCCTTTGCTATATCCTCTAACAGTATGTCCACTAGAAGTGGTAAGAATAATGTTTTGTTATTGATTTTAAAAGAAAATGTTCCGCTTTGCATAGTTGAATGTGATTTTAGCCAAGGAATTTTTAAAAGTGGCCTTTTCATCTGCAGATGTAATCTTCTGCATGTAAATTTGTAGCTTTTACTGTGAAAGCAAGTTAAATTTTGTTAAGCACCTTTCAAACACATACAGAAACAAATTCAGGAAGATAGACAGGCAAGTGGTAGAAACTGATGATAGAAATTGGTACAGATAATCTCAAGGGTTCTCCTTTTAGAGCTACAGAGCTGTTTGGAAAGGTGTGCATCTACAAAAAAGCTAATGCTTCAGTCCTGAGTGTAGAACCCATTAGGCAGACCACAGGGAAGAAAGGCAAACAAGATTTCTTTATTGTGGTCCTGAAGTAGGATTTATTCTGAATACCATCCACTGATTGGATGAGGAGACCCCACAGTGTGGACAATCATTTACTTTACACAAACCCAGAAAACTTTAAATATTAATCACATACAAGGAATGTTTTTCTACCAACTTCTAGAAGAGTTCATCAAAGCACAATCTTGAAATAACAATCTAACTTTTCCAAACTTTCTGAGCCTATCCCTATTATGGCTAATAATATTTTCATTCCTAGGTGAATTAAATAACACTTGTGATACTCCTGGTGTTTAGTGAATAAATAAATTACACACACACACAGTTTTATATGTATATTTTTTACTTGTTACCCAAGTTTCTTGCATAAGTATGTTTTTTTTTCCATTCACTAGCTGCACATCTTTAGTCCAATCCTCACTGTTCATTTTTTCTCACTTAAAAATTTAACATTTGCACTAAAAGTGCCTACTCCCTCCTCCAGTTGTAAAACCTCATCATCTGGAGTCTCAGTACTTTGGTGATATATGTTGATTTCATCATTCATAAAACTCCTAACTGGTTTCCATGGTTGTATGCTAACAAGGAGACCACTGCTGTTGTAATGAGCTAGAGCCATTACAACAGTTGGGAGCAATGGTCCTGGGCTGAACCACCCACATTGTCACATTTTCAGGAGACAAGTTCTGTATTTAGAAAACGTAATTTTATGGCAATGTGAACACACTGACCAGAATTGGGATTTTATGTGTACTAGTTCCTAAAGATGAGGCATGTCAGGGCATGGGAGTAAACAGCCAGTGGTACAGTCACCTGAGCCTTCCATGAGACTCAACCTGCAGATGAAAATGTTTATGCTTCCGGCTTCCATGCCCTTGTTAAACCTGTCCACACAATCTCACGTTCACCTCTAAGTAAAGTAGGCATTCCAAACAGAGGTGTTACACACATTTGCACATTACTAATTTACATATGAGGTTTGTTGTTTGTGCTTAGAGCTAATTTACATCTACCCATTTTCCTATGACTGATGGTCACTGCCAGTAATGGTATATCCTCACCAATCTGCTCCTGGGTCTCTCTGGCCTGTTCCTGCTGGTCCCTCTATGATAACAGCAGCAGGGACGTCAGCTGCCCTGAGTGCATCTTGGCAGTAGGTTAGAGAAGGTGTAACATGAAAGGATTGTTTCAGGTGAAGAAGCTTCTATGGGAATGCTTGTGAGACCAGACTTTCCGATTGAACACTGGTTTCATTCCAGCAAACACTCAGTTTAGTGTGGGACTAAAGACACACTTTGGTTTGATTTTCTTCTCCTGCCAACCCAACATAAGCCCTGTCTCCATCTTCAATTCAAAGTTCTCTAGGAATTTCCTAATGCTGTGCATTTTTTTCTCCATGGGGATCAACTACATTCAGCTGATCACTCAATATATCTTGGTGTAAATGCCTCTGTTTTTTTTTTCAACTGAAAGAGTATTTAATCACATTTAATTTCCCTCAAATGTAATTTTGACCCAGAGAGGAAAATGTGTTTATAATTTTTTCTGAAGTTTTGCTTTTGTTATGAGGCTGCATTCACCAAATGCTGGCTGGTTTCTTAACCAGGCAGCCCCAACACTGCTGTGTATAATTCATTTACACAATAAAACATTCAGTTGTGTATGGACCTAATCTCTCCTCTGGACAGATACAGAATGTACTCCTGTAGGGTAGCAAACATGACATTGGGAAAAGTGGAAAAAAAATGTGACTAGACTAGAAATTCTACTTGCTGTGCTGTTTTCATACCTGAATTCATTTAAGTGCATCTCATGTCCAAGCTGCATGAATTATTGCAAATGTGAAAAGTGTGATTTTGCCACCACACTACAACCTTATTGTTTTATGTTTCTGTAAATCTCACAAAAATGTTTAGACTATAAACAATGGTCAACAAAACTAATACCTTGTGAACTAAAGAATGAAAAACAGATTGTGATACAAGTGTCTTTTACTGCAAATCTATTTTCAGGAATTCATATAGGAGTTGTGAACTGACAGGATCATTCATTGGATTTTAGTCAATTAAGTGATATGCAAATGTGTGTATATTTATGTGTTTGTTTATGTGTATATGTATGCTTGTATCCATATGTGTGGGTTCGTATATGTGTATGTGCGTGTGTGTGTGTGTGTGCGTGTTTATGTGTATATATGTATTTGCATGTATGAATGTAATCTGTTCCTTCATTGTCCATTCTCTCTCTCAGTGTAAGTTAATCTCCCATAAGTACAACTGGCCTCTGCTCAGGTTTACATAATACTCATAAAAAGGATTTTCTGATTGTTATAGTTGTGTTGATACTGTTTGTGTAAACTGCTCCCTTATGCAGCACTTGCTATTTTTGTGAGATAGTTGAAGTTGGAGAAAAGATGTAGGAATTTGTGCTGATATTTAAGATCATTTTTTATATGTGCAATATGTTAGTGTTCTCTGTTTACTTTAAACATTTTCTCCCAGGTGACAAGCCTTGCAGTAGTTTTAAAAGCACATGGGGCATCAGCATTTCAGTGTGGAGTCAGCAGAACCAGATGATGTGTATGAAGCTGAGGAAGACCTTCCTGAAGAGCAGGGAGGAGCAGGAGCAAGAAAGAGGGAGGAGTAGGAGAAGAAGAGGGGCAAAGGGGAGAGAGGGAGGAAGACGAGAAAGGGGAAGGTGACTCTATAGTTCAGGGTCAGTGGAAAATCAAGGTCAGCTTTGTTAATGTACCTGACACCAGAAGCACATGGAAGCTATTGATGGAATTCATAGATACCATTTGAACTCAGAGTAAACTCTCAGCTTCATTGTAGGTGAGCAAAGCCATTTAACTTAAAACAGTGAAGGTTCAGTGGTAACAGAAATTGCTTCAAACTGCAGGAAATTCCTATGTTATTAATCACAGCTCTCTTCATATCCTTGTAGGAACTCTGGCTTGCCACTGATCTACCTAGTCTCACTATTTCTGCTTTTATCACCATTACTGTTTTACTATAATCCACTCCACTTCTCTCTTCATTACAGAACAGCCAGAGCAATTCTTTTCCAACTTTGGAGGGATGATTCATCATCCCAGGAATAAAACTCCCTTTGCTAGGCTGATCTGCAAAATATAGGGCTGGAAGTATAGTTTTTGTTTCTTCTTTATTTCCCAACTCTACACATGGCATTGCCTCTTCTTGACATCCTTAAGCAATCTGTGTTCTCAGGATGTTAAGAGTCCTTGTACTTGACAGTGTCTCAAACAGGGACTTTCTTCATCAGTCTCTCAAACTCTGCACCACTTCCTGGTCTCTGCTTAAATCCTGATTATATCTCTTAAACTGAATGAACACTTCTAACACCATATTCCCTTGCCCTGCTTTCTTTTTATAACTTATTTCAACCACTATACAATGTGTCCTTTTTTTTTTCTCCACCATAGCAGTGTAAGAATATGCCATGGAAAATTCTCATTCTAGGTGTATTCCTATATGTAGAGCCATAGCTATCACACAGATGCTTCTTTAAAAAACATATTTAGCTACATTGGCACAGATCTTGTATATTGATACAAAATTAAGGTTAGCTCTTTTTAAGGTATTGTACCTATGTAATGCTTAAAAATGCAATGTGAAGTTTTGGCTTTTTGATAGCAAATGTCACAAACTGTTTAGGATAATTAAGAAATGCAAATGAATAGTCATTAAAACATGTCATTTTGCTAAGTACTAATGTAGTATATCACAGATTTTTTTTTACGTTAATCAGAAATCAAGTTGCTAAGGGACAAGCAAGATTTGCTTATCCAAATATATGGAGTAGACAGATGGCCTTCAAAAACCTCAGGAGAATATAGCATTCAAAGATGTTTTCTTAACTTAATATATTTTGATATTGAGACATGTCAGCTCCTGACAGCACCCCCCCCCCCTTCTATTCCAAGTGGATGAACAATCAAAGAATCTCTATTTGGTGATGGCTGCATTAGTGAAGCTTGTCACTGGGCAAGAGAAATCCCTTGCTACAACTATAGACAGAATGTTGTCCAAAAAGGACAAATTTTGGAAGCAGGTAAGTCAACAACCTAGCTCTGCCAAGACAGTGTAGGCAAGTCCTTCATAATTCCTGCTTCACAATTAATGTCTGTCAGAAATACTGGGCCAAAAGTCTGAAGATAGATGCTCCAATGTATTGAGAGAAATTAGGAACTGCCCAGGCAACCAGTTGTCTGTCATTTCTTAGTTTTGGAAGCTATTGGCTCTACACTTTCTGTTTATTCAGATATATTTATCCTTCGCAGGTCTCTGATGTGGTTGAAGACTAAATAGTTATAGTCTCACAGTTAAATTTTAAGTTGTTCAGGAATTAAAAGGATCTTCTATGTATAAGAAGATTTTTTAAGTTGGTAATGCAAGTTAGGTTGGAAACTGAGTTATATATAGAACTTTAAACTCATTGAGATAGATAGATAATAGAATATTATTAACAGTTGCCAAATACAGATGGACTGGACATTGGGAATGTATGTTATACCAAATAATTTTCATAATTGTGGCCTAATTATTCTTTTATTTTGTAATGTATTTATTGTTATAAGAAAAAAGACTCTTTATTGGACTAAAAGGGGGAGCTGTTGGGGGGAAAAGATACACCTTAAATTAAAAAAAAAAGCAGATAGGCAGGTAAAGAGGAAGAAGATAGGAGGTTGGGACTGGGTGGGGTAGTAGGGAGGGGACTGTGGTTGAGATGTAACTTGAAGAAATAAATAAATGTTGGAAAAGAATATTTGTAGAGGCTGGAGAAAGCTCAGTTGGGTAAGACCACTTACAGCTTTTTTGGATGACCTGAGTTTAGTTCCCAGCACCCAAGTCTGTGTCTCACAACACACTGTAACTCAGAATATCTTACACCTCCTCTGACCTTTACAAGCACACACACAAGTGAGCACATGTAACAGAAACATATGCATACACATAATCAAAATAAATCAAGGGCTAGAGAAATAATCTGACAGTTTAAGAGAGTGTACTACTCTTCCACAAAACTAAAGTCCAGTTCCCAGCCCTCTTCTGGTAATGCCACTCCCACACACACACACAATTAAAAGCATAAAAATAAATCTTTAAATATAAGTCTTATAACAATAAATACATTACAAAATAATAAGAATAATTAGGCCATGGAAACTAAGTGATATTCCACCCAAGGTCTCAGGCTGAATGGTAGTTGATCACAAAGTCACATTATGATACAACATTATGATCTATCCAAGAGCAATGGACAGTTTCCCCAATATGCTGTCCAAATTAGACACATGTGTCTATAATATAGATTAAATCTGTGCATGGAAGATTGCATTTGTATAACAGATGCATGAAAGTGATGAAAGAATATTTTCATGAATGAATACATTCACTGAGATGCTTCATTGAAATAAACTAATGAATAAGTTTCAATAATGACTGGATTGGATTTCCAGGTGAAACTTTCCCACATTCTCATGTATCTGCCATAACATAGTTAGGTAAGCAAGTTTCTGAGCACAGTCAGCTTCTAACTTGAAAGGTCAATTTTTCTTTACTGGAATATGTAATTATAAGTAAGGAGAAGTCTAAGACTGGAGGACAGGGTGCAGGTCAAATGCACAAAAACCTACAAAAGCCATCAGCTGAATCACAAAGAGAAGTTTAACTTATGGGAAGCAGCCAGAAGCAACATCCAGATCCCCAGGCACTGTCCTCACAGCACGCAGTGGAAGTCCAAGCCTCTTATGTTCACCTACAGAGCCTGCATACAAAAACTAGCTGGAGAACAAGAGTCCCCTTGCTGTGTTTTAGCTCAGGTCTCCACTACTACCCTCTTTCATCTTTGTCTAACTTGCTGAGGGTCAGGCCTTTCAGATTATCAATATTCTCGGTAATCATTGCAGTTTTCATTGCTTCTTTTCGATGCTTTTTGCAGACTACCCTCTCTTTGTCTGTCTCTTTATTGTAGACTGTCATGCAAGGACTTTCTGATCTATGTGCGTACAATGAGCAGGCATTATGTGACCAATCCAGGGACTTTGATCATGATGAAAATATCCTAAGTCCACATCTAAAATGACTTCTTCGTTGGAAACTAAGTGATATTCCACCCAAGGTCTCAGGCTGAATGGTAGTTGATCACAAAGTCACATTATGATACAACATTATGATGTATCCAAGAGCAATGGACAGTTTTCCCAATATGCTATCCAAATTAGACACATGTGTCTATAATATAGATTAAATATGTGCATGGAAGATTGCATATATATATATATATATACATACATATGCATGTATCTAATCACTTCTTTTTCTATAACCACTTCCTTACAGATATGACTAATCACAAATTGAAAATAATTAATAGAATCTGTTCTGAAGATGTGTAGATTTTTAATTTATTTCTCAAACAATGTATTAAAAACAACTTCTTGAATAGCATTTATTTTGCACTAAATATAAGTAGTTTAGAGACGATTAATATGTATAGGGAGATACTTAGGTTACATGCAAATGTATTTTATAACTAATATGAAAACCCATAGTTTTTAGTCTTTGTAGGGTACAGATACAGGGTAGAATGGAAGGTTCTTGAACCACTTTTGCAAGGATATCAACCAGCAACTAGATGTATATGATCTGTAAAAGTAGCTTATTTGGCAGATGAATAACTGCTTAGCATGGAAAGATCCTTCATCACCTCCATTACACCTTATAACCTTACGCCACCCATATTGAAAATCTGTTCCCACACAGAGTTTGAGCAACTTGTTTAAAGAACTTGATGACAGTAGCTGTGATAAATATCTGTTGTCTTTGCCAGCTAAATGAAAATGGCGATTAGCTGTACAATAATTTTTGAAGTTTCAATAAACACAGCAGGCACTTTAATAAGACACCACTGTTTTCTGCCAGGTCTTCTGTGTTGAAAACCAGGACTCTGCTCCCAGCGGAGGGAAAAGGAAAGGAATGCAATTGATTTAAAGGACTATGCACTGCAAATTGCTTCTGCTCTCACTAGACAGGCAAGTCTATCTTGTAGAGTTGGGGGAAAATAATTAAAACTTTTTTAAAAAGTACCATATTTCAAATTCAGCACAATAAAGCCACTTTAAAGACCAAGACTCAGCAGTTAATGAAGTGCTTTTTCAATGGGCCATCTTCTAGTGACTGCTTCAAATGCTGCCCAGTTGAGAAACACTGGATGCTACCATCTGTTGTTTGTTTGACAGCTGATGAAAAATGAAGTGTTCACTCCAGTGTTTCTTGAGCAAACATTTGGAAGAACATTACAATTGTTTGTATTCAGGGCAGAAGACTTGGGAGAGGACATACTACTTTTGCTATGAGTAGTGATTATTTTAGAGAGCTCCCAGAGCGCACTAATGACATTGCTGGTAGCTACTCCCACTCTCTCCCCAGAGAAGCTTCTGCCATCCAGAGGTGAACTGGTTCTCTGGCCATCTGTTAGCCCACTCACTGGCGCCTGTCCCCATCTACCTGTTTTTCTCTTCTCTTCTCAAGGTATGTCTGACAGAAAAACAAGTATCTCCCCTCACATGATACAACTCCTAATGAATTCTTGTCGTTACAAAGAATGCTGGGTCTAAAGCTTCAGGTTGTATTCCTATTCCAGAAACAAATGCATTGAGCTCTTAAAGGGAGAATAATGGTCAGTTATATTTGGGCTTTTTACTGTAGCTCATTCCAGTTTTTAAGGCCAAGCAAATGAGGATATTTAATGCCTCACCCACATGTTTAGTAAGAACATTTTTTACAGATACATCCTGGCATTAATAAAATTTTATAGTTTTCTCTGTGGTGCATTGGAAAACCCTGACTCATTGTTTACTTGAAATGATTACCTCAAAGAGCAATTTGAAAGCCAAGTAATATTTGCCTTATGATATATATATATATATATATATATATATATATATATATATATATACAGAGAGAGAGAGGAAGATTCACTATGATTTCACATCCACAGAGTCTTTTGGTTGATTGCCTTAATCTTATTTCAGATTTTGCTATTATAATTTTATGTTATGTTGATATGTTTTCTATTCAAAGTGCAGGATGAATATCCTTAGCTTTAATGTAAGTGACTATTCTTGTGTCATACAGTCTTGATGACCACAATAATTTTCACCCACAAGCAAAGGCTGATTAAAGGCTCTCAAGTATTAGAGTTGCAGATTAATTCATGTGTTCAGTCATAAACAGATATCAGGTCTCTGATAAGGAAAGAAGTACTTTTCTAGGGTAGGGATGCCAGTAACTTGAAGTCTTTAGAAAGAATTCTCAACTCTATCTGAAAGTGTTGGGCAGTGCTTTCTGGAGAGCAGGGCTCAACCATTGCATCAAACCATGAATCTGAATGGTGTAGGAACTCACTGAGAAGTCTTCAAGTGAAGTGAGGATGAACATTTGTATCTTAGAAGTCATGTGTCTCAGAAGTATCATGAAAATGAAGGGATGGGTGGGTTAAGGGGGAAGAGGGTGGGAGGATGGGACTGGAGGGGGGTAGGGAGGGGATTGCGATTGAGATGTAACTTGAAGAAATAAAAAATAAAGAAAAAAAGAACAAATATGAGCAATAATAATAATAATAAAAAGAAAAGAGTCAGCTTTAGAGGGCCTGTGGTTGTATATAGAATGAACTGCACAGGGGACATAAACAGATTGAGCATGAATATTAGAGTGGTTCTTGATTTTGGGATTTGCTTAATGTGTTATGGAGAAGGCCCACAGTAACACTGTTTAAATATAATAGGTAGACAATGTATCTTTCAACCTTGTTAAGAGATATAGATGTTTTAATATGCTCATCATAAATATGCAAAAATGTTGATCGGGTGCTAAGTATATTAATTAATTTGACTGAATCCTTCTATAATGTAATCATAGTACCAAATACATTTTACTCAATACAACCATCATTTATTAATTAAAAATAACAGTAATTTGAAAAGCTATATTTATTCGTGTCACATAAAAACTTTCAGTTCTATTTCTTTTAAAAACCTTTATTTTTATTTTTAAGTGTATATATGTGGGAGTAGGTGTGTACGCACACAAGAGTATAGTTGTCTTCAGAGGCCAGGAGAGAGCATCAGATTCTTTTGAACTAGAGTAACAGGTAGTTGTGACCCATCAAACATGGGTGTTGAGAACTGAACTCTGCTCCTATGGAAGAGCAGTGCATGTTCTTAAAGCACTGAGACATCTCTCTGGCCCCCAATTTATTTTATTTTTATTTAAATATGTGTCTTTGTCTGTCTCTCTGTGTCTGTATGTGTGTGCCACGTGCATGTGGGTATCTGAGGAGGCCAGAAGACGGAATCCAATCCCTGGGACCTACACTTGCAGACGGTTGTGTTCTGCTTGACCTGGGTTCTGAGCAACAAAGACGGTGTGCATGCAGAAGTAGCATGGGCTCAAAACCACTGAGCTATCTCTTCAGCCCCAGTTTAGTTTCTTGTTACTATGTAATTACAATTTAACAATCTCTGTGGGAGTGGTTTTGCATACATACATTCACACTGAAATCCTGTGGTAGTACATTCCAATCCATAAACAATTGGAAATTCATAGAGAGACTGAGGAGAACTGAAGAAAGAATGCAAAATGTCTCCGGTTGATGGATGATACCCTCCAGAAATTTCCACTGACATTCAGACAGAAGATACAAGGTGTTCCTTAGAAACGTGGGGATAATAAAGAGATTGTGGTAGTGTGTTTTGGCAGCAGGCTGTTGTAGAGTTTGAGCATATGCTAGACTGTAGATTTATAAACACTGGGAGTAAACTTCTTTGTTATAACCTTAGGGATTCAGGGAAACAAAACTGTACAGATCCTTAAAAGCTTTTTCGAAAATCTAAATCTTATACCTTCCCTTGCTTTGTACAAACACCAAACTTTTAAAGTATAATTGTTTTGGTTTCTTTTCTTTTTTTTCTTCCAGAGATAAAACCAAACTGCATTAGGCTTATCTATTCAAGATGTATTGCTGGAGTAAGGCTCTACTGTATTAAGTGATGTAGAATTGTTAAACTCTATGCCACATTTGTAGTTCTCAGACTTCTTTCCAGTGACATGATAAATTGCTGAGAGAGAAACCAGTAGAAGAGTCACACATGCCTCAGGATCAGAGAAGACTACATGGAGGGAAAAGCTCCCTGCAAGTGATTTCTCAGGTCTCTTGAGGCTTAGTGTAATTTAACATAAAAATACAGTGGTGTTGAAGGCAGCTACTGCACAGGTATACTGTGAGGGTGGTAGGGGGGTTCAGAACAGTCTTGGGATAACCCTGCTCTCAACAGGTTTTTCAGTCCCCAAACTGCTATGAGTCTGTTTTTTAGCAAGGAAATGTGCTTACAGTTGGAAGTTCAGCAGGAAACTTGGGTTGAAGTTAAGATCAGTTCACTACTTTGTAGTCCCTGAGAACTCCTCCTAGACTCTAAACTCTAAGTAGAAGTGAATGCCTCTGTGTGTTTATTCATCTCCTGACATAAAAAAAAAAATTGCAGCCAATGTTTGACTGTGCATCTCAGCATCTGTTTTGATTTGCTGCTGAATGGAATTTCTCCTAGGATAGTTATGCTAGGTTCCTGTTCCTTTGGGTCTGTGGTTTATAGGATAGCTATCCTGTACTATATGGCTAACATCCAGTAATAAGTGAATACATGCCATGTGTATCTTTCTGGGTCTGGGTTAGCTCACTCAGGATGAGCTTTTCCAGTTCCATCCATTTGGTTGCAAATTGCATGATGTCCTTGTTTCTGATAGTTGGGTAGTATTCCATTGTGTAAATGTACCACAGGTTTTTTTTTTTTTAATCCATTCTTCATTTGAAGGGCTGAAACACACTCAAACTTTAGGTGTATCTCTGGGAGCTGTGTATAGGAGAGGGAGGGGGAATAGAGAATCCCGGAGGGGTCAAGATCAACACATGAAGATCAACATAACCAAATAACCTAGGCCACTAGAGGCTTACAGTGACTTATAGGCAACTTGGTCCTCATGTAGATCCCTTAACAAGTAGGGGTAGGGCAGTCTCAGTCATGGACTTTTGTTACCTGTTAGTGGGACACTTTTCCCTAGTGGAGCTGTCAAATCAGGCCCCAAAGCAAGAGTAAGCTCTTAGCCTCATGTGACTGATGAACTGTGGGGGCTGATATGTGGGGACCTCCCCACACACACACCAGAGGAGTAATATAGGTGGGAGAGGGGGTAGAGGGTAGGAGGGTATGACTGGGAGGACAGGAGAGAGGGGACTGTGATTGAGATGTAACTTGAATTAATAAATGAACATATTAAAAAAGTAAATTAATATGCTATTCAGAATTTTTCTTTTCTTGGTTATAGAGACCAAACCCAAGGGCTTGTGCATGCTCTGCAAGAGCTCAACCACTCAACTGTACCTCAGCCCTTACAATTTAACTTTGATGCCATCAGGGTAAGGTTGCCCAGGGAGAAACAGGACTGTGGAAAAAGATTCCTTTTTCTCCACTGATTTAAACCCTAAGAAGGCTGTAAAATCAAGTTCTCAGCACTCAATCCTAGTTGTATTGAAAACATAAGTGAGTGTGCATGTAGCACACACACAGAGAGAGAGAGAGAGAGAAGAGAGGTCAGAGAGAGAGAGAAGAAGAAGAAGGGAGGAGAGAAGGGAGGAGAGAGAGAGAAGGGAGGGGAGAGAGAGAGAAGAAGGGAGGAGAGAGAGAGAAGGGAGGAGAGAGAGAGAGAGAGAGAGAGAGAGAGAGAGAGAGAGAGAAAGGCACACAAACAGAAAACCTTGCCGAAGTGGATCGTAAATGGATAAGTAAAAAGTATATTTATCTACCTAGAAACTAGTTTCTCTGTATATCTGGTTCCTAGTCCCTCTCTGGTCTTTTATCTTTGGTAGTGGATTACTTTGGGCTCTCTTAATTGTTACCAACTCAAATTAATCCTAGCTCTGTGTGTGTGTGTATCTCTAATCCCTCAGGAGAGACCAAGGCAAAGTAGAGGATTAAAGCCAGCAATTCAAAGAATATTAAAGAGTAAGTAACCATGCCAAAAACAAAAGAAAAAAAAAATAAACGTGAACAGCAACAAGAACTGATGTGGACATCATTAGAAAGGGACATTCTTATCAGATATATTCATATTCAATTGTTGTTTCCATAAAAGTATTTAGTTATTTCATTTAAAATGACTAAGAAACATTGGTAAAGATTGTGAAATACTTTTATTATTTTAAATACTTTATTTTTTTTCTTCAAGTTACATTTCAGTCACAAACCCTTCCCTATTCCCCCTTCCTATCCCGCCCTTCCACCCTCTTCCCCCCAGCAGTTTCCCCTTTCAGTCCAACAGCTGGTTCCTTCTCTTATAACAGTAAATACTATACAAAACAACAGATATAAATATGCCACATTTATGAGAATTAAATGGCCCAGTATACCTTCCCCATGTCCAGTTTATACATATTTGGCCCCTGACTTTAACATTCTACTATCTAACCATCTCCATGAGTTTAAAGGTCTATATCTGACTCAACATTCATACTAACTTGCAACACAAATTTAAGAGTATCTTCTTAGATCTATAACACCCTCTTGATTCCTACACAACTCAAAATTTAACTATGAGACTCTCGCTGTCTATTCTTCAACCACCTCAGAGACCTGAGAGGGATAAATATATTTGCTTATATAGGAAGTGCAGGGCCTGCAGCTTCCAAAAATAAGAAATGACATACCAGTGACTGCCTGGACAGTTCCCATTTTCTCTCCATACATTCCTGCATCAGTCTTCAGCCTTTGGGTCCTGTTTCTCTGACAGACATTTGTTGTAGAGCAGGGATTATAAAGGACTTACCTACCCTGTCTTGGCAGAGCTAGGCTGTCGACTTCCCTGCTACCAAATTTTGTCCTTTTTGGACAGCAGTCTGTCTGCAGTTGGAGCAAGGGGTTTTTTCATGCCAAGAGATAGGATTACCACTAATTCAACCATCTCACACTGGAGATTCTTCAATGCTTATCTTCTACTTGGAGTAGAATAGGGGGTGCTGTCAGGAGCTGATATGTCTCGATATCAAAAAAAAGAAAATCTTTATTTAAGATAACATCTTTGAATGCCATATTCTGCAGATCTCTTGGGGTTTTTGAAGAGGCCCTATCCATCTCTTGTATTTAGATAAGCAAATGCTGCTTGTCTCTTAACAACTTGATTAATGAGTAGTTTAGAGAA
This sequence comes from Lophiomys imhausi, assembly GCA_907164525.1. Classification (NCBI taxonomy): domain Eukaryota; kingdom Metazoa; phylum Chordata; class Mammalia; order Rodentia; family Muridae; genus Lophiomys; species Lophiomys imhausi. Next base: position 2,694,396 of record CAJQZJ010031879.1, read on the forward strand.
TATCTGTGGTAGACTGTCATAGTAGCTAACAAAGTGACATGTTTGCATGACTAGGAGTTTGTTTTACTTAACTACCCTAGACCGTTTTAGACGGTTGGTATCAAGAGGCCAGAGCTTCACATTTTATTTTTAAGTATCTCTAGGTATGATACCATTAGGAAGCGTTACCTTTAATTTTGTATCAATATACAAAGATCTATTCAATTGTGGTTAAATATACTCTTAATTATATATCAATATACAAAGATCAATGCCTATGTAGCCCAATATAATCTTAATGTTACGTCCATATACAAGGGTCAATACCATTGTGGCCAACTATAATCTTAATTTTGTATCAATATACAAAGATCAATACCGATGTAATCCAATACAATCTTGTTTTTGCACAATAAACAATGGTCAATACCACTTTAGCCAAATATACTACTAATTTTCTATCAATATACAAAGGTATAAGGGCATATTCAATAATCTGCCCCTTCTTCTTGGACCTTCCTGTGCTATGTCTATGTCTCATTTTTCTCAAGCCTATGTACTCCTACATAGGAGAGGAAGAAGGATACAGAAAAGGAAAAGTAGGAAGTCCCTGAGTCTAACCTCCAAAAGCCATTAAACATGACCATTTATCAGCTTGTAATCTCTTACCCTAAATATCAGAGTTTTCAGTTATCCTTCAAATAACCAAAAAAAAAAAAAAAGGGCGGAGAAACACCCTTCCCACCCTCTGGGCATGGGACGTCGCTCTCTTAAAGTGACTTCCTGCTGATTTGGGTCGCAGTAAACCTGTTTGGGGCCCGAACCAAAATGGAAAAAATGGTTAAAAATGTTAGTACAATCCTTTTATGTTCAGTCCTTCTGTTCTCAGCTGTTTAGATGACCTAAAGAGTTTGTAGGCAGAAGCTGAACTTGCAGGCTTCACTGAGATTCCGGCCAGGGCATTGTGTAGAGCTGAATGGTCCCAGCGACATTGGATTGCCGTGGTTGCAGTCCCCCGATGGAGACAGCTATTGAGGAAGTCTGCCAGGCTGAATCAACTGGGTCACTCATCCTCCTTGGTGCCTGATTCTGCTCTCTGCTGAGGTTTCCGCTGTTCAGCCGTCCCCGGGCTCCCCGAATGGATGCTTCGATTCTCCTGGAAATATAAGAACAGAGCTCTGCCCCAATCCCAACCCTGGGACAATTACCCTCTTTTTTTTTGGGGGGGGGGCTAGGTAATACTTCTCCTGAAGCAAATTTGGCCATCCGACAACATACAAAGCGTTATCTTTCAATCCAGGTTAAAGAAGAAATCATTCTGTCACCTTGGAGCTAGTCACATACAATGGCAGACCCATCAGAATTACACCTGACTTCTCCTCAGAAACTTTAAAAGCTAGAAGGGCCTGCACAGATATACTACAAGTCCTGAGAGATCATAGGTGCCCAGCCAGACTACTTTACCTAGCAAAAGTCTCTATCAACATAGATGGAGAAAACAAGATATTCCATGACAAAATCAAATTTAAACAATATCTACCCACAAACCCAGCCCTACAGAAAATCCTAGAAGGAAAATCCCAACCCAGAGAAGAAAAATCCACCCAAGAAAACAAAGGGAATAGAAAACTCCTCAGCAACTAAACCAAAAGAGGCACAGGACCACCACCTATACCAAACTAATGGGAAATAACAACCCCAGGTCACTAATATCCATCAACATCAATGGACTCAACTCCCCAATAAAAAGAGACAGGTTTACAGAGTGGATCCGCAAGCAAGATCCTTCCTTTTGCTGTATACAAGAGACACATCTCACTATCTCACTACCAAAGATAGACGCTACCTCAGAGTAAAGGGCTGGGAAAAGGTTTTCCAAGCAAGTGGACCCAGGAAGCAAGCTGGAGTAGCCATCCTAATATCAAACAAAACAGACTTCCAACTGAAGTTAATGAAGAAAGACAAAGAAGGGCACTATATACTCATTAAAGGGAATATTCATCAAGAGGAAATCTCAATACTGAACACCTATGCCCCAAATACAAAGGCACCTACTTTCGTAAAAGAAACACTTCTAAAACTTAAAGCGCACGTCGATCACAACACATTAGTAGTGGGAGACTTCAACACCCCACTCACAACAAAGGACAGATCATCAAGACAGAAGACAAACAGAGAAATATTGAGTCTAACAGAGATCATGAAACAAATGGACCTAAAAGATATCTACAGAACGTTTCACCCAAACACAAAGGAATACACCTTTTTCTCAGCACCCCACGGAACCTTCTCCAAAATCGACCACATAGTTGGACACAAAGATAGTCTCAATAGATACAAGAAAATTGAAATAACACCTTGTATCTTATCAGACCACCATGGAATAAAGCTGGTCTTCAACAGCAAAAGAATCAACAGAAAGCCTACACACACATGGAAATTAAACTGCTCCTTACTGGATGACCACTGGATCAGGGAAGTAATAAAGAAGGAATTAAAAGACTTCTTAAAATCCAACAACAATGAAGACACAACATACCCAAACCTATGGGATACATTGAAAGCTGTGCTACGAGGAAAGTTCATAGCACTAAGTGCTTTCAAAAAGAAAATTGTGACAGCTCATATTTGTGAATTAACAGCTAAGCTGGGTGAATTGGAAAAAAAAGAAACAAACACTCCCAAGAAGAGTAGAAGGCAGGAAATCATCAAACTTAGGGCTGAAATCAACAACTTAGAATCAAAAAGAACTATACAAAGAATCAATGAAACCAAGAGTTGGTTCTTTGAGAAAATCAACAAAATAGACAGACCCCTAGCCAAATTAACTAAAAGGCAAAGGGAAAGAACCCAAATCAACAAAATCAGAAATGAAAAGGGAGAAATATCAACAGACATTGAGGAGATCCAGAAAATATTCGGGCATTACTTTAAAAATCTATATTCCACTAAATTTGAAAACCTAAGCGAAATGGACAATTTCCTCGATAAAATCCACCTACCAAAACTAAATCAAAATCAGATTAACAGCTTAAACAGCCCAATAACACCCAAGGAAATAGAAACAGTGAAATACTTTTAAAAGTCCTTTGGTCGATTATAAAACGCTTATTGTTTCCTTTGTTTACTTTTAAGCTGTTGGTGAGATGATGACACATAGCCCAGGTTAGCCTGGAATTTATGAGGTAGCCCAGGATAATCTCTAAGTTCAGGCAGTGCTCTGCCTCAAACTTAGAATCTCTCTTTTGTTTGATTGCCTACTTTGTTTTGTTTATATTATTCGGTTTATTCTTGAGAGAAGGAATTGTTCATAGTCAAATGTGTTTAATTATCTGAAACTTAAAAAGTGGAAGTAACTTTTTTATTCTTACAAATGACTTTCATTTCATATCCCGTCAGCTCTCAAAACCCAGCCATCACTAAGAGTAATAAATGCCTCTTAGCCATCAAATATTAAATTAGTTTCAGCCTATAATTTGATTCATAGTATGAGATTAGGCACAGAGAGTTTCTCTTATAATCCCAGTGAGAGGATCTGGATTTTCTGCTTTATGGTATACCAATATTTATTTTATTTACTTTCATTTTCCCCCCCAGAAATTGTCATCTAATATTTAAAACAGTGGTTCTCAACCTTCCTAATGCTGTGACTCTTTAACACAGTTCCTCATGTTGAGACCTCCAACCATAAAATTATTTTTGTTGCTTCATAACTGTAATTTTGCTATTATGAACTGTAATGTAAATATCTGTGTTTTCCGATTTTCCGAAAGGGTCATTTGACCTCAAAAAGTTTGCAACCCACAGGTGGAGAACCACTACTATAAATCATTCAACTTACAGAGACCATATTTTCTTGATCTAAGTGTCTCTAGAATTATTCCAATAATGCTTTCATAAACTCTTCTTTATTTCCACATAGTCCTGAAGTTTATACTAAACTTTTCCCACCTCTCAGAGGATTCAACATTCTCAAATTTCAAATATGTTCAAGATTTGTTGTTGTTTAATGATAATTTTGACTATTATTTATTACATATTTGTTTCCTTGTATTTGTAACATATTTTAAAATGAAGCACAATTGTACTACTTCCCCTCTTTCCTCTTCCAGCCTCTTCTCTCTACTCTCCCTGGAACACCTCTAATAGCTCCATTATCAAGTTGATAATCTGTTTTTTGTTATATGTGGGGTGTCTTTGTGTGTGTGTGTGTGTGTGTGTGTGTGTGTGTGTGTGTGTATGCCTCTGCACGTGTGTGTGCAGACACCAATATAAATACAGCCTGCTGTGTCTGAAGCTGTTGTTTATGTGCATATGGTTTCAGGACTGACCACTCTGCATTGGACCTCCAAAAAGGGAGCTCATTCCTGGATTTTATCACATATATAGTAACACAGCACCTCAATGGTGTGGACAGGTAGAAAACTAAGTGGATTAATGTCAGGTACCTTTAGTTATAAGAGTGGATTTTTTTCCCAATTTCTTTAAACACTGTTAAATATCAATCTTCTATAAATTTCAGTTTTAGTAGTTTTCATTTTCTTAAATCATATATTACAATACCTTATAATTTTCATAATTGTGGCCTAATTGTTCTTATTGTTTTGTATTGTCTGTTATTGTACTCTAAAAGGGGGAGCTGTTGGGAAGAAAAAAGATACACTTTAAATTAAACAACAACAACAAAGCAGATAGGAGGGTCAGGGGGGAAGAGGATAGGAGGAGGGTATTTGGAGGGGGAGGAGGGAGGGGACTTTGACTGAGATGTAACTTGAAATAAATAAATGTTTTTTTTTTTTAAGATAGTTTGTAACATCAGTAGGGAAGAATGTTCAAATCTATTTTTTGCCTTGAAAGGGTTCGCCCAGACAGGGCTAATTCTAATCAATAAGCTTCTATTTGCTCTAACAACAGTTTCAAGGGGAAAGCTTGATAGCGGAGGTTGGAGATCTTTGTTCCTCAAAGGCTGAGTGTGATTATCTAATTGAAGGGAAATTGACTGGCCAGAGGATCGTCGAGGTGTTTTATGGTTGATATTTGCCCTTGACCAAGTTCTGCCATCTGGGATACAGTGCTACTACAAGGACCCCAGAGTGAATGACCTGGGTTTGGGCACCTTGGGGGTTCAGCATCTCTCCCTCGAAGAGGCATGCCTGTTGATTTAGATTCCTCCTAACTCCTTTTCCTCCTGTCTGTGGATGGTTTCTGAGCATCAGAGATCTCTTCATACATGAGGCACATTTAGCCACAGATGTGGTCCCTGTGTCTCTCAAACTCACCTCCAGAATTTCTTCTAGCAGCAGATAATAGTGCCGATGAAAGCACATCCTCTCACTTTATCATGACGCTAGAAGGTGTGTTTGCTTACAAAGGCAAAGTAAGAGGAGGTATTTTGAAATACCTGGGGAAAGTTGCACCCTGTCCTCCTCTGGGAGGATATGAATCAATGATCTGGACATGTATGCTTACAAGAGAACGGTATTGAATGTGAATTTTCCAAAGGTACATATGGTATGCAGTAAGTGTAGGAGTTTCCACTTGTGACATGCTATTCCAGTTTCTCATGATCTCCTTTTGTTTTATAAATGTGGTGCTGTACTGAGAGTACAACTTACATGGAAATATTAATAAAAATGAGAAGTGTTTTGAAATCTTTACATAAATACGTGCCACATAGAATGGATTATTACTGCTCTAAAGGAGAGGAAAATGGAAGGACTTGGAATGTTTAATACTAAGTGAAGTTGCCCGGACTTAGAAAGGAAAGCCAGACCTCATGTGGGTCCTAACCTATAATGTATATTATATATGACATTAGAACAGATCTATAAGTTTGGGTAGAGTATAACACTAAGCATGAAGACCAAGAGAGGGTATATGAAGTGACAAGGAAGGACCAAACATAGGCAGAAGGACACTTAAGCCATGAAAAAGGACATAAGCTCTTTTTTTTTCTAGTTCCGACTCTGTCATGGTTTCTATTTTCCTTTATCAGGCTGGGTTAGCAAATAAAATATTATTAACAATGAAAGCATAAAAACTTAATCAATGTTCCATGGCTAGGGTATGAGCATTCTAACTGTATAGACCTTTTTGGAGTGGACACACCTTTGAGTGGCTTCCTTAAATTAGCTATGTGATGTTTTCATTTGTGATTTAATTATAATTATCTTTTTAGCATATATAGTTTATGTAATATATATAGTATATATATATAAGTACATTCTGTTACTGCTGCCTTTTAATAAGGAAATAATATCACAAATCATGGATATTGATAACATCTAATTTTAGAACAAAAAAACAGTTTTTTTTCATCAGATGATATGAAGTGAAAACCATTTGAAAGAATGAGAAGTTATTTCCATTTGTTGAATTTAACCTAATTGAACATATTTGACTATGAACAAGCATTGTAAGGTAAAGACACAAATTATGAGCAATTTATAAAAGATATGATAATTGAATATGTTTCTGCATACAGTATTTGTAGACATGACATTTATTTTATCAGTGATCATGAATTTTTTAAATGCAATATTAAATCCCTGCAGGTCTAAAATGATATGTATCTGATTCAGACATCAGCAAGCATTTATTTAGCTCCTGCAGGTTCTTGTCAGTGTCCCTAGACACTACTCAAAAATTATTTATGTGCCAAGAAAAATCAGAATATCAGTTATTCTGAATTTGGAGGAAAAAAAAGCCCCCAAATTGAATTGTTTTTTTATAATTTATTTTTTATTTCTTCAAGTTACATCTCAATCACAATCCCCTCCCTACTACCCCCCTCCAGTCCTACCCTTCTACCCTCTTCTCCCTCAACCCCCCCCCTCCTCTACCTTTTTTTTTTTAGTTTAAGGTATATCTTTCCCCCACACACACACAGTTCCCCCTTTCAGTCCAACAAATGGTTCTTTCTCTTATAACAATAAATACAATACAAAACAACAAATATAAATAGGCCACAATTATGAGAGTTATATGGCTTAGCATACATTCCCAATGTCCAGTCCATATGTATTTGGCACCTGACTTTAACCTTCTACTATCTAACCATCTCCATGAGTTTAAAGTTCTATATCTAACTCACCTTTCATGCTAACTTGCATCACAATTTTAAAAACATCTTCTTAGATCCAGAACACCCTCTTGATTCCTAAACAACTCAAAATTTAACTATGAGACTCTAGCTATCTATTCTTCAACCACCTCAGAGACCTGAGAGGGATAAATACCAAAATGAATTCTTAAGGAGACTATATACATATTTTCACTTCTTATATTTTCTATCATCAAGAAGCTTAGGACATTCTCAGCTAGGCTTCTGTGTCTACCTTGTGTCATTGTCAGTACAGAGTTAAAATATGGAGGAGTGTTGTGACAATATGGTCCTATCCAGGGATGACTTTACATTCCTAAAATATAAGAGAATATGGAGTTAATATCATGGCTTAACATGAGCAAACTCACCTGTGGTCATCGTCACCAGTGGTCAGACAGGTGACAGGTCCATTGTAAGCTTGTTAAAGATGGACATGTGAGAGAGAGAGAGAGAGAGAGAGAGAGAGTGTGTGTGTGTGTGTGTGTGTGTGTGTGTGTGTGTGCCTATACATATGTGCAGTTACTTATGCAGGCTAAAAGAGGATGTCAGAGCTCCTGAAGCATATGAAGTGCCTGATGTGAGTGCTGAAATATGAGCTCTGGCCTTCTACAAAAACAAGGAGTATTCTACAAAAAACACTGAGCTACTTCTCCAGTGCAGCCATTTTGGTTTCTAAGTGAGCATCTCCAGGGAGAACAAGATAGAGAGTTCTTAGCCTTGTATTGCTATATGTCAGAAATTAAAAACGCGACTTCCATGGTTTCTGTTCTTTGTTTGTTTGCTTTGGGTTTTTTGTTTGTTTGTTTGTTTTTGTGGGTGACAAACCAGCACAGATGTAAAAGAAGAATACCTTACCTGCCTTGTAAGATCAAGGACAGGCAGACTCTTCATAAAATGAGCACATAGAATGGAAAGTATTGATATGCTTATTTCTGAAAAGTACAATAAAATATGCATCACCTAACTTGGAAAAAATAGACCCTAGTAGTACCCTTTTCTCCTCCTCCTCCTCCCCCCTCCTCCTTATTCTTCTTCTTCTGCTTCTCTTCCTCTTACTCCTGCTCTTCTTCTTCATCTTCTTCTTCTAAGACAGGGATTCTCTGTGTAACAGGACTCTGGCGGTTCTGAACTCACTTTGTAGATCAGGCTGGCTTCTAACTCATATAGAGCTGCCTGCCTCTTCCTTCCAAGTGCTGGGAATATAGGTGTGTGGCACCACACCCAGCCTGGTTTTCTGCTTAATAAAGACCTTTCCCTTAAACAAATGTGCCACTGTAAATAGATATCTGTCACATTAAGAAAATAATATCAATATTAGCCAATAAGCTTGTATGGCTAGATCAATGATACCTCTAGTGGTTATTTTTCTGTTGCTGTGATAAAGTACCATGGATGAGCTTATTCTGGCTTACAGTTCCAGAGTGGTCAGTGGTGACAGGAGTAGAAAGCTAAATTCTCACATCTTGAACTACAAGCATAAGCAAAGAGAACAAAGTAGGCATGGCATGAGTCTTTTAACTTTCATAGCCCACCTCCAGGGATACACTTTTCCACAAGGCTGTACCACCAAAACCTCCACCAAATGGGGACCAAGTTGTTCAAATGCATAAGTGGGGGGGGATATTCTCACCCAACTCAACAAAAGTAATCTAGATCTCAGATAGACAGGAAAGTGGAGAAGTGAAGAAGAGGAAAATGGCACAATGGAATGATATCTATAAGCTGAATGAGCCACGGCTTGGAGCAGTCATTGCAGATTGTATTTGGATACATAAAAGAAGAAAATATTATCCCTCCCCCAATCCAATTCAATGTCCAGTAAAGTGTATGGATATATGGTAACCCAGGACAGAATGTGGACTTCTCAGACATGTGAATATGTGGCTGGAGATCAGAGTAGGAACAATGGAGAGGACACTTCAGTGCCAAGGACTGTGGTGGTGGTGATATAATATTAGTCTTATAACTTCTGTTTACTCTTGGTTATTTTAGTATTAGCATGAATGAAAAGGGGAGCAGGGCAGAACAGTGCACTGGTGGGGTAAAGGGTCCTCATGGTTTCCCCATCTGACTAGTGTACTATTCACTATAGGATGGATTCCATGCCAGTATTTTAAGTGAGACCACCATTCATTTGTCATCACAGAACTACTTCACTTGAGATGTTACCAGTAGAGTCGCCTCAGTGGTAAAGAACCAGGACACAGTGTAGCAGTGATGGGCAGGTTACCAATTTATTTTCTCTTCCTTGTTGGAGATGAACTCGTTAGAATCTTCTCTACACAGATACAACTTAGGGAGGTGATGTAGAAAGTAGATTTTAGATATGAACAGATGGCCTCTCTTTCTCTGCCATTCTCTAACTGTGTGGACCTAGAAATGTAACATAGAATCTCTAAACCTCAGTTTACTCATACATAAAATGAGATGAGCTTTAAAAGATTTGTGGCAAGTTCACTGAGGAGAGTGTTATTGTGGCTTCTAGTATTACCTCCAAAGCAATGAATCACCATTATGTTCTCACAAGAAAGTATTATAGATCACTAGACTTTCAGGTGGATTTTTTAGGACATTTCTTTTAATATATTGCATGTAGGTAATAGGCTTTCCTAGTGTATCACATTGGATTTTGAGAAGTAGAGCATAGCAGTGCTTGATATCAGTTCCAAGATTGACATTGATAGTAACACAATTTTAGTTATACAAAGAACACTCTTCCAGAGATAAATGAGTGTCCTCCAGGGAAGGTGTACTGCAGTTCTTGATGTAGGAAATGTCACTCTAAGCTGGTTCTCAGCGGTTGCATGGTTGACTTTTTCCATTAGGTTGTTGAGTGAGGTCACAGAGGGTTGCCATCACTAAAGCCTCATTTGTACTTATGCAAGAAACAATTTTGGACCACAATTATGTAGTTATCATTTAATTCATTTTCGCAGCATTGTGCCTACAGCAAATATGAAACAGAGTATTCTGTGGGGTGGTGTTTAAATTTACCTAGCATTAATGTAGTTCATTTTAAATTCCTTTGGGTTGTGTTTATTATTCAAATATTAGTAAATCAAATTTTGTACTGAAAATATCATTTTTAATGTATCCAAAAAGAACAGGAAAAAAAACAAACAAACAAAACTTTTTTTTTGTTTGTTTGTTTTTCATTTCTCCTTACAAGAGCATCATGCCCAAAAGAAAGGCTGGGATTTTGACAGGGTCATTTATGTTAGACTTCAATATTATAAAATAGTTTCCTAAACAGTTAATGAGCTGCCTTCAAATGCTACTAACTTAATCGTTATTGTATTTCTCCTTCACCAGCATTTTTTTGAAGTCTAATTACCTACTAAATTTCTGTTAGATGCATGTGTGGCAAGGACATACACAACCATGGACTTTGAGGGAAAGAAGCCTTAGCCCTTGTGTGCATTCACACTTCCATACATGTGTACACTTTAACTATTTCCTACAAATCAGTCATGTTCTTAGGTAACACTGAGGGAAACACAGACTCTCATCTGCAGTTTAAGTTACAGACAAAACAAAATATTTATGGCATGGTCATGTATGTTAGGACAAAAGCTGTCATCGGGCTACTGGTACCCAGGGGAGACATTGCATTTAGATTTAATGAAAATGTGGCCACAAAATAATGCTGTTGAGATGTAGAAAATTCAAAATGGTGAAGGGGGTCTACTGTTTGGGAGCCAGGGGAAGTCAAGGGAGAATATGGGCCCATGGCTTAAGGGAGAACTATGTGAATGTGATATAACTGAAAAACAGACCATAAGGAAGCTGCCTAAAGATTTTATCCCCTGAAGACAGTGATAACCAGGTCAGAAAGGGTCTTTTGTGTTACACTAAGGAACTGTATTAGAAGCTAGGAATTGCAATAAATAATAGTAGTAGTAATAAGGATGATAATAAGAACTTCTAAGACGGCAGATCCATCCTTTTTAAAGTGGAAACGATAGATCCTAGATGACTATTTTGAGAATGGGAAGTCACATACATCTATTATATAAAGAGTACAAGTTACACATGCATGTGTAGTTTGTCTCTGGATTGATATCTGTGATTACTTTACCACAGGGTAATCAGCCATGAGATTCCTGTAGAAGTCCTGTAGAGTAAAAGTCTATGTGCAGACTCCCTCCTTTGCAAGTTTTTCATTAATGGACCTGTAGAGAAACTCACCACCAAATATATCAAGCATAAAAATAAGGGATAGAGAGCATACTGAAATGGAAATAAATACAGGCTACGTTAGCTTATCAGGACCTTGTGGTATTTGAATGTTCAAGAACATGTAAGGATTGGTCTTAATACATGCATAAAAGGGCATAGTATGCACACATAGCATTGGGTGTGAGATTTATGATCTGTGGACAAGGCTGGCTGTGGGTAGAAAGCCTTAGTGTGCATGTGCAGGGTTAGATGTGAATATAAGAGCTTAGTGGGATGTACAGAGATGGCTGTGAGTAGAAGGGTTAAGTGTGCAAACGTAAGGTAGGCTACAGGGCTTAATGTGCCTGCACAAGGTAGGCTCTGAGGAGAAATATCTCTGCAGTAGAAATATTAGCATGTGACCAGGACTTAAATCTGTGTTTCTTATACATATTCACTGATTAGCACGTACCTTTTCCAAGAGAAGACTGGATGGAATCTGAAAGAAAAGAGTAAAGCCAGTCAAACCTTATTACTAAAGACCATATGAAGAATTGAGTATTTTGGAGGATTTCAGAAAACATTCACAGATTTTAAATGGGGGGACGGTGTGTGACTCAATCAAATTGCTTTACAGATGTCACTCTGATTGTGGCATGCAGAATAAGAGGGGTGGTTGTTAAGGCTTGATTTCCCTAACCCTGAAAAATGATGATTGTGATATACTGTGGAGTAAGTAGGGTGGAGAATAGGAATGGATTTGAGAGAAGATCGGGAGCTTTGATTAAGACCCTTGGTGTTGTTTGATTGAATATGAGGTAGAAGAGTTTTGGGAATCCAGAGTAGCTTCAGAGATGTCCACAAAAATAGGGAAGCCACTAGAACTTTTAGTGGAAGGTGTTGAACCAATTAGTATAGCTTTTTCTCATGGAAAACGCGGTCCGCCAGACACCAGAGTACGGGGATGTGTAGTTTTCCAAACCCATTTTACGTCTGAGGTCAAAGAAGCACATTTTGACAGAAACAAGTTTTTCTCTATGTTGCTAAGAAGGAACAGCCAGAGACCAAAGGGAAAAGTAGGAGAAATAGTTTATGACGTTCCAGGAGAACAGACTTCAATGAGAGAGACAACAGACGCTCTGAAAAATGTTGAGAAGGAAAGGAAGATGGATGATGGAGTCCTCTGTGAGCAACAGTGAGATGGTTTTGGACAGAATCCACATTGTAGTCTCCTGACTGCAAGTGAGAGATAAGGAGAATTCATGAAAGGCATGTAAGGTTGAAAAAATGAGGGAGAGATTCATAGCTGAAAGAATCTAGTGATATATCTATATCTATCTATATATCATAATCTATCAATAATAGATTACCTATCTGTTATTGATTTATCATCTGTCTCTCTCTAGCATCCTCAATCTGCATTCATTTATTTTATTTATTTATTTATCTATTTATTTATTTATTTATTCATTCATTCATTTATATGTTTATTTATTTATTTATTCAGTACTGCTGGAGATTGACCCTATGGCCTTTTGCATGCTAAGTCAGCACCCTATCCTGGTTTTTGTGAGATGGAATGTCACTAAGTTGGCCATGTCAGCCTAGAACCAGAAGAGCTACTGGTATCATTGGTCTCTGCAAGTTAGTCTAAATGATTCATTTTTATACTATAAGATTTTATTTATTTTTTGTATGTTTATTTATTACTTCAAGTTACATCTCCATCACACTGCCCTCTTTCCACCCCTCCCAGTCCCACTCCCCACACTCTATCCCCTCTCCCTCCTATCCTACTCCTCCATAATATATATGTATATGTGATTCGTTTTATATATTCATTTTTATATAGTATAAGTATTATAAAAATTTATTTTATATAATAATATAATATGATTCATTTACATATAATGTTCTTGCGCTGCTATTTGAAAAGATTGTGAACATCTGAAAAACAAAGCTTATATTTATGGTATTTGGGATTGTGTGAAATGTTGAGTCATCAATATTCTCATGACATGTTATCATTTCTCCTGTATTGTTTATTTAATATTTTGATGAATTAAGAATTATGAAGAGTCACTGAATCTTGCAACAGAACTTACAGTTAAGCTTCCTTGGCAGTTGGGATGTTTTGACATGCATTTAAAATTACCAGGAAGGACTTCAAGTAACATTTAAGAAAATGAAGAAAAATAAGTAAAAAACAAAAAGAAACAAGCAAAATGCTATGTCTCAGTCATTGTTCTTTTGCTATTAAGAGACATCATGACCATGGAAATTCCAATGCATTTCACTGGGGATTGCTTACGGTTTAACGGGTTTAGTCCATTATTCTCATGGAGGGGAACATGATGGCATGTATTTAGACATGGTGCTAGAGAGGTTGAGAGTTCTACATCTCAATTCCAAATGCACAGGAAGCAGGAAGAAAGAAAGATTCTGGGCTTGGCTTGGGCTTCTTAAGCCTCCAGGCCCACCCCCATGACATACTTCCTGTAACATGGCCACTCCCTAAGTATTCAAAACTATGAGCCTATGGAGACTATTTTTATCAAACCACCATACCTTACTACACTGCATTTTTCTTTAAGTTGTCATTTTGAGAATAAGTGATAGCATTGAACTCTTTATCTCATTAAAGTCCCTTACAATAAGATAATTGTCAGACTATCAATAGGATTTCATAATGTCAATCATTCTGCTGTCAGCAAACTATTGGTGAATGCACCCCTTCATTAAAATGGGAGAAAAATTAAAACTGAAGGATGGAGATAAACAAACTCAACTCAGAAGAGAAGCACCCTCTGATATCAACTTAGGCTAGTCACCAAATGCTGGGAAAGTTACATGTGCATTTTCTTTGGCAGTTTTTCTCCACTGAATGCTTTTTATTTGCGTGTATAAATATGCAACTAGAATGAGGTGACTTCAGATAATGTCCACTCGAGTTCCTTGGCAAGAACTTGGTGTTCATATGTGCAAGTTTAGGAAATGCTGTAGAGCTTCAGAATATTTCATAAACTTCCTGTTTTTGTGTTTGTTGTTTATTTATTTATTTTAAATAAGATGTAGAGGAACAATAAAAATGTAAAAAAAAAAAATACTCTTTAAACTTACAAAGGTGGCTGCGTCCTGGCATGCTCCTTCATATGCAGGCTGATTTTCTATACCTGTTGACTTATTCTACAAAGATATCTGCTTATCTAGAATGGCTAGAGCTTTAATACCAGTCTAACACTTGAAAGATTTCTTTTTCTGTTTTTAAATCTCATCAGTTAATTTATTTATTCACTCTGCATCCTGATTTCAGCACCCCTCTTCTTTCCAGTCCTCCCTTCCCACTCCTCCCCCATCTCCCCCTCTCCCCAGAGCCCTCCCATGGACATCAACCTGTTCCAGATTATCAAGTCCCAATAGGCCCAGGCACATCCTCTCCCACTGAGGCCAGAGACAAGGCAGCCCAGCTAAGGGAAAGGGATCCAAAGGCAGGAAACATAGTCATAGACAACCCCTGCTCCAATTGCCAGGGACCCTACAAGAAGACCAAGCTGAACATCTGCCACACACGTTCAGGGGCCTAGGTACTTTTTAAATGTTTGCCAACACTGGTTTTTCTTACTACTATATTCCTAAACCCTACAGCTTTGGCTCACATGGTATTGCTCCTCCACCCTGAGTATATAAACACTCAGCCCTGAATCTTTACACAATGTGTCCACAGACTCAGAAGTGGTATTTTTAAAAAGAAATGAAACAGTAATACAGTTTTAAAAGAACATACCTCTGAGGTCTGGGGAGATGGCTCACTCAGTAAAGTGTTTATTGTGGAAGTTTGGGGACCTGAGCTTAATCCCCAGAATTCATGTTTAAAAAAAGAAAAAAAAATCCTTCAAAAGCCTGGCATTGTGATGAATACTTGTAATTCCAGCACTGGGAAGGCAGAAATGGCATATCACTGGGATTTCCCGATCAGACAGCCTAGCATGCCTGACATGGTCCTAAACCAGTGAGAGACTCTTTCTCAAAAGCAAACAAAAAGGGTTGAAGAGATGGCTAGGTTGTTAAGGATACTTGCTGGTCTTTCAGGGGATCCAGCATTCATATCATGCACCTCACAGCTTCGGCTTCTGGAAATCCAGTGTCTCTTCTGGTCTCTAGAGACCCCTGCATCTGTGTGCACATACACCCACACAGTTAAACACACACACACACACACACACATACACACACACACACACACACACACACAAACATAAGCATTCCTTTGTACAGGAGGCTGAATCCTCAGTCTAATTTCACGCACATATATTTGCTGAGCTCAGTGTTTCTCACTAGGTTGACATTTCACATAGCAATGGTAAATATTGTAAATATTTATATAATCTTAATTTTCTTTCTATAATTTTCTTTTGAACTTCTCTGGTGGTACTAACATTCATTTTGTAAGGACTATACAGGAATGAGATAGAAAACCAATGATTATAGTATATTGTATTTTCATTTCCATTTTCTTTTCACCTATAAGTGAATGGCTTTTATTTTTGAAATTTCACATTTAAAATTTTTCATAGATGAGTAATGAATTTATATAATTTTAACTCTTTTTTTTCTTCCCCTTTGGTACCTCCATTCCCTCTCAGTTCATGATTTCTTCTATAATTATTGTTATTGTTACAAACACATGTACATACACACCCTATTGAGTCCATTTAGTGATGCCTGTTTTTGGGTAATGTTTTCCTCTCAGATTGAAACATTCCTTCCTGTAAGAAAGCTCCTTAAGACAAGAAATAAACATACAAAACATCTTCGGGAAATTCCTGAAACTGACTAGATCTACTAGGTGCCTCCCTTCCCAAGAATAAACGATGAAGACTCACTGCCCACATCAACTGTCGGGAAGACAGAGAGAAGCATATCAGAACCAGAAAACTATGAACTGCCCAGAAGAAACAAAGACCCACAGAGCACCTGGAAATGACACTCTCCAACCTGTTAAGCAGCCTGTAGGTTGTACAGCATGCTCCAGGATGTGCTGTGGCCCATCCTCTTTGAGCTTTGATGAGTCAGTTAAGCAATTTTTGTTCCTTAAATTAAACCTTCACCTTTTTTTAAATGTTATTTCCTTTTTTGTTACTTTATTTTTTTATTTTGTTTTCTTAATGTTTATTTATTACTTCAGGTTACATCTCCATCACAGTACCCTCTTTCCACCCCTTCCAGTCCTGCCGCCCTCCTACCCTATGCCTGCTATCCCTCCCATCCCACTCCTCCGAAGTGGAGTGTCCCTACATATCAGTCCCCCGTCCCAGTTCAGCAGTCATTTGAGAGCCAAATGACTGGGAACCTACAAGACAGACCCACTAGGGCAAAGTTTCTCATTGACAGGAAGCAAAATCTATGTTCCTGTTCCCTTTGGTGCATTGGCTGTAGTATAGTTATCCTATATGGCTATATGAGAGCTACTATATGGCTAAAATCTGATTATAAGTGAATAGATGCCATGTGCATCCTTCTGAGTCTGGGTTAGCTCACTCAGGATGAGCTTCTCTAGTTCTATCCATTTGGCTGCAAATTGCATGATTTCATTGTTTCTGATGGCTGGGTAGTAGAAACAACTCAGATGTCCCTAAACCTTCACTCTTATTCCTTCAAGTTACCCCAATAAAACTCATTGCCTCACCGAGTTGGACTTTGGTGGCATTTATGTCTGTAGACAGTTTTGTATCTTGGAGGAGCAGATGCTCATTCTCATCTCCCCAGGGAAAGTCTGTCACATTACACATATATGCACATGTTCTGTATGCTGATCCTGTGGCACTGTATACTTTATTAGAGGGCGCATCTCTGGGGAAAACTGATTCTCCCTCTCTTAGAAGCTATTGATTGCTGGTAACTGACTCTTCTCTATGGGTGGTGCCTCTGAAATTCTGCATCCACATTTGCACATTGACTTGTGGTGTCATTATACAAGTCATATTTGTACAGCCATGTTGATATTTTATGGGTGAAGCTTCCCTGTCTTATCTAGAAAAAGGCAACCAGACTCTCAGGCATGTGCAACTTTCTGCCCCATCTTCCATGATGTTTCCGGAGCTTTGGGTGTAAATGTTGTGTTATAGATGGACCCAATGTTGTTAGTGTGGTATAGGTGCTATGAAGTGCAGAAAGGGAAAAACAGTAGTCATGATCTTTAGCTCGGGGATGAGTATGAGGGTGATACAGAAGGAGATGGAGAAAGGAAACATAAATGACATTAAGGATGCTTGAAAAAAATCCCTGGAAGCGTAGTCATATTCTTTCATAAGTTTAGTTTCATATACATAGGTACAGACTTTAATTAAGTCACAATCATGTGATAATATTTCCTCCTAAGAGCCATAGACTACTAACAAAATCCAAGTGCCAGACATCAGAAATCTCCATTCAAGTTATTGCCCAGGGTCTAAGGCAGTCTGCAAATCTTATAGGCTATTGCCATTGCCCTTTGTTACTTCCCAGAACTTGAAGGCAAGACCTTATTGCTGAAGATATTTCAGGACTCAAAAGGAATTCAGCTGGAACTGACCAGGAAGCTTCCTCCCTGAGGACTAGCTCTCATAGTATCCAAATGCGCTATGAAAGTCACCAACGGAGAGAAGCAATCCACAGTCTTACTCAGCTGCAAAGACTGTGAACCATGACAGTGTCCAGCCAGGCAAGGTATCCCAACGGAGCAGTAAGGGAACTGTTAACCTGCGTTAACCAATAATCATCTAACTGGACATAAGTTCTGGTCAGTATGAGGGCATATTTGCCTGATGCTGTAAACCTAGCCAAATAGCCCTAGCAAAAAGAACCCAGTACTGACAGTTTCCTAGATCAAAAAAAAAATGCGTATGGTTTTAAGTGAAACTACAGTCAAGGAGAATTGGACTAACAAAATATCACTGAGATCCAATGATGAACCTGAGTCTCACATGCAAAAAAAAAGAAAAGGGGGGGTGGCCTCTGGTTAACTTACAGATAACATTCATACTTTAAAATATTCGGAAAGCATGCCCCAGTACAATTTGTATTCTCTTTCATGGCAATGCTGATGGCAGCTTTTGCTGTTAGATGGGAAAGAAAGGTGTCACTTCCCTCTCAGTGCTAGACTTGATTCTCAATGCAGTCTCCGTGTGTGTTTACAACCAGTCACTTTCTTTATGACCGAATTAGAATAAAAGTGAGCTTCAGTACAGTTAAAGGTACATGTCTTACAGGGTGTCCATGCTTTTAGATTTCTAGCAGTTCCCGCTAGCCACAGTCTATGCTGTCACAGCACTTTTAGTCCCTGGTGAAATGTGACCTTGTTTTAAATATGGGACAGAGTTATCTGTTTCTGTGGACATTATACAAACATTTTTAAATGGAGCATATAAATCAGCTGCAGATCCTTTTAATCCGGTGGGACAACGGGGTGGAAGAGAAAGAGTTCGCTTATTTTGAGAATATATGAATAGTTGTAACAATGTGCCAGGTATCCACCTTGCTTTAAGGGTGAGGGGCTGATGGGGATAGTAAGAGCTGAAAGATGCAGTGATCTAGATTATTGACTTCACACAATTCAAGCAAATACAGTGATTGCATTCACTCAAATTGTCTCTATAGAGCCATACCTCTCTGCATATAGATAGATAGATAGATAGATAGATAGATAGATAGATAGATAGATAGATAGATATAGCTTGTGATGATTTCCATGATTTCTGTATCTGGTTCATGCTTTTTTCCATCAATCTATGACTGCACATCCATGTACAGCTCTTTAGCACTGGTCTGTGATTTTCTGCATTTGGTCCATGTCTCTATGTATTTGTTCTAGGCTTCTCTATATGGTTCATTGTTCTCCGCATCTGTTTGACTCTCTGAATCAGCCCATGACTGTCACAATTGGTCAATGATTATCTCTGGCCTATGGTTCTCTATATTTGGCCCATGATTCTTTGCATCTGGTCCATGATTCTCTACTTCCAATACCTGACTCACTGCCTCTTTTCTGTGACTCTCTGCATCCAGGTCATGATTATCATTGTCTGTCAACCTGCTCTGCCATTTGAGGGAACGTGCTGGCTTGGATGTGTACCAACTCTATACTCTTTCTCTGGGAGAAATGATATGAGAATGCTTGGCACAAGTACTCTGGGATTTGGGAAAAATGAACCTTCTTTTTAAGAAAACTCAAGTGTCTCTGCTTTTTGTAGAAGAAAACAAAAGTCAGACAAGAACAGAGACCAAATCCATTTCTTATGAGCTTTCTTCAGAACTCCACTCTTGAGACAGTGGCTTAATTTATGATTGACTCAAAGCAAAATCAGCATAGATCAAAAAGTGAATAATTTTAACACAAATATTTTTATATTTTTAAATCAGCATTACTAATAGTGTATTCAGTATAAAAATTCATCCACTAATGTTTACTAAGACCAGGGCCCTTAGAGGACTGACTAAGAAGTTTGTATAAAATCTAAAAGCATAATTTTAAAAGTAGAGATCTGTGAGGTAATTTCAAAGTCATTAAAATATGGTCTTTCAGAAGGTTCTAATACAGCAAACTTAGAAATACTTATTATCAGGGCTTTACTATTTGATATTGGAAAACTGCTTGATATGTTCTTGCCTGGGGAAGACAATTTCTCCCATTCTCAGCATTTCTTATGTGCCTTGTAATTGTTAGAGTAGGATGGAGGCCTCATGGGCTTTTCACTATCCACTTTGGTATGTCTACTTGTGTAACACTTTTTAGCAGTCATGTCGGTAAGACTTTATAAGTGTAGCTTCTATGTAGATTATAAGTTGAAAGAAAGCAAGGAAATGTTTATGGGAGCGTTTTGGAAAAAGACCAAAGGAAAGAGAAGGGAGAAATACTGTAATTATATTATAATGTAAAAAAAAGAGAGAGAAAATGATTTTTTAAGAAAACGTTAAATGGTCAGATAAATGTTAAATGGTCTTCTCACATATGGAATAGACTTGTTCATCTGGGAGCTCATTTTCAATAAAGTACATGTATATCAATAAAGCAAGTAACAGTGGGCTTTAAACTCAAGGAATCTAAGAAGATATCTTGATACTCACCTTTTGGATTAAACACAGGCAGTGAACACAAAAACCTCAGTGTGAAGGTTTTAGTCACTAATAAAAAAGTTTCACAGTCTTTACAAAATTATGAAAGATTCACAATTCCTGGTAATCCTATAGCATATATTTGTATTTTGTGTAGGCTGATGTTTTCCTGAATTCTCTTTTACTTTTGGAAGTATTCAAAAAGAGTTCAGGTTTGAGTATATTGAGTATATGGATCAGGGTACTTATAATTGCCTGGGGCTTAAGTCATTCTTTTCTTTTCCAATAAAGACCCATCTTTAAGTAAAATATTCTTATAAAGCTTTAAAGCTGATTGAAAAGCAAATATTCTTTGTTCAAACTTCATCAGTTCACCTTGTTACTCATGCATATGTAGGCACAGTTTGCTCTACCATTGAATATATTAACTATATTAGCAGGTAACCTAAAGTTGATTGCTAAATTTTAAGAGGAATCCTATAGGTGTGTATAACCCATATTTCTTGGGACACATCCAACATAAAATTGTAAAGTTACTTAGAACGTCATCAGATATTTTAGTGGTTTTGGGAAATACTGAAGTTTTTGACTGTGAGTCTTGTATATTACAGCATCACATTGAAATTTCAAAGTCAGTCATGCTGATATCCTCTGAGTCTCTAAACCTATATTATGGGAAAACCCACAATGTTCTCATGATACAACACAAGCGATATAATATCAACCATGCAATATGGATTATGTTGCAGTGTGGGAGTAAGTTTTATTGAGGGTTCACATCAGTCCCCTGGTGGTCCTTCAGAGCTCTGTTATGACTGTCATGATGGGGAATCTGTGGCTGAAGGACAGGGTATAGCTTCTAGATCTCCAAAGTAGCCTCTACCTGAATCATTAAAAAACAAGCCTGGCGGCAAATGGCATGATTTCGTTGTTTTTGATGGCTGAGTAGTATTCCATTGTGTAGATGTACCACAGTTTTTTCATCCATTCCTCGGTTGAGGGACATCTGGGTTGTTGCTAGCTATTACAAATAAGGCTGCTATGAACATAGATGAGGAAACATCCTTGTGGTTTGGTGAGAAATCATTGGATGTTTCCCCAGAAGTGGTATGGCAGGGTCTTGAGGCAGAGCTATTCCAAGTTTTCTAAGATATCGCCAGACTGATTTCCATAGTGGTTGTAGAAGCTTGCACTCCCACCAGCAATGGAGGAGTGTTCCCCTTTCTCCACAACCTTACCAGCATGTGCTGTCATTTGAGCTTTTGATCTTAGCCATTCTGACAGGTGTGAGATGGAATCTGAGAGTTATCTTGAGTTGCATTTCTCTGATGATTAAGGATGCTGAGCATTTCTTCAAGTGTCTCTCGGCCATTAGGGATTCCTCCTTTGTGAATTCTCTGTTTAGCTCTGTTCCCCATTTTTTTTATTGGATTATTTGGTTTCTTGGCATTTAATTTCTTGAGTTCTTTGTAAATTATGGATATTAGCCCTCTGTCAGATGTGGAGTTGGTGTAGATCTTTTCCCAATCTGTAGGTTACCGTTTTGTTCAAATGACAGTGTCTTTTGCCTTACAGAAGCTTTTCAGTTTCATGAGGTCCCATTTATTGATTGTTGTTGGTCTTAGAGCCTGAGCTGTTGGTGTTCTGCTCAGGAAGTTGTCACCTGTGCCAATGAGTTCGAGGGTTTTCCCCACTTTCTCTTCTAATGGATTTAGTGTGTCAGGCCTTATGTTAAGTTCTTTGATCCACTTGGACTTAAGTTTTGTGCAAGGTGATAGAGAAGCTCATCCTGAGTGACCTAACCCAGACTCAGAAGGATACACATGGCATCTATTCACTTATAATCAGATTTTAGCCATAGAGTACAGGATAACTATAGTACAGCCAATGCACCAAAGGGAACAGGAAAATTGATTTTGTTACCTGTCCGTGAGATACTTTGCCCTAGTGGTGTTGCCTTGTAGGCCCCCAGTGTATGAGGAGGCTCTTGGCCCTCATATGACTGCTGTACTGGGGCAGGGGACTGTTATGTAGGGACACTACCCTCAAGAGGAGTGGGATGGAAGGGTTAGGGGGTAGAGGGTGGGAGGGCGGGACTTGGAGGGGTGGAAAGAAGGCACTGTGATGGAGAAGTAACCTGAAGTAATAAATAAACATTAAAAAAAAAACACAAAAAAATCAAGCCTGGACCTTTAGTCATATAGTTATGATTCAGCTGTTTCTACCACACAGCTTGAATGATCCTGCTCATAAATCATCCTTTATCAAACTGAGAGGGAAACTCACCACCTCCATGCTCCCGTCACATGAACTCTCACCATACAGACAATGAAAAATTAGTATGTTCTGGGCTAAGGCATTATGTGTTTGTTGATTTATTTTTTAGCAATAATGTATTAACATATCTAACATATAAGACCTGGAATCCTGACTGATCCCATTAATAATCTAATCATCATATTTAAAATAAATTCTTTGATTGGTCTGAATTTGTCTTTGTTATGATCATGGTGAAGTATTCATAAGCCAGGCCTGAAATATTTTAACAGTAGACATGATATGTAAAATTATTTTACAATTATTATGCGTCTTTATGCCTCTTGAAGTGAAATTTTCAGGTAAATGAATGGAACTAGAAAAATATCATCCTGAATAAAGTAAACCTAACCCAAGAAGGATGGTGATACCTTCAGCAGTTCTTTGATTATTCAGGATTACTTCAGCTATTCTAAGATTTTTGTGTTTCCAAATGAAGCACAAAATTATCCTTTCAAGATCTGTGAAGAATTCAGTTAGAATTCTGATGATAATTGCATTAAATCTGTGTTATTGCTTTTGGTAGGGTGGACATTTTTACTATATGAATCCTTCTAATACATAAGCCTGGGAGATCTTTGCATCTTCCTGATATCTTCTTTAATTTCTTTCTTCAATGACTCAAACTTTATATCATATAAATCTTCCACTTGCTTGGTTAGATTCATCTCAAGGTATTTTATATATTTGAGCCTATTATAAAGGGTGCTGTTTCCCTGATTTCTTTGTCAGTCTATTTATTATTAGTATACAGTTAGGCTACTGACTTTTGGGAGTTAATGATGTATCCTGCTACTGAGCTGAAAATGTTTATCATCTGTAGAAGTTTTGTAGTGGAATTTTTAGGATTAATTAAGTACACCATTACATCATCTACAAATAGATGTACCTTGTTGATCCCTTTCCTTCCAATTAGTATCTGCTTGGTCTTCTTCAGTTGTCTTACAGATCTACCTAAAACTTCACATACTATATTGCCTAGCTATGGAGAGAGTGGACAACCTTGTCTTATTCCCGATTTCAGTGGAAGTGCTTTGAGTTTCTCTACATTTAAAATGGTGGTAATTATGAGATTGCTGTAAAGTGCGTTTATTATGTTGAGGTGTGTCCCTTGAATCCTTAATCTCTCTAAGACTTATCATAAAAAGGTATTGGAGTTTGTCAAAGGCCTCTTTGGCAATGAGATGATCATGTGGTGTTTTCTTTCAGTTTGTTTACAGAGTAGATTACATTTACTGTCTCTTTAAAATTGAACTTACCCTGTATATCTAAAATGAAGCCTACTTCATCATGGTAGCTGATCTTTTTGATGTGTTCTTGGTTGTGGCTTGCATGTAGTATATAGAGTACTATTGCATCTATGTTCACATGCAAAACTGGTCTGTCATTTCTTTCTCTCTTGGATTTTTATGTGGTCTGGAATCAGGGTAAATGTGGACTTAGAGAACAAATTGGGCAACATTCTTTTGTAATGATATTGTGGAATAATTTGAATAGTATTGACATTAACTCTTCTTTGAAACTCTGGTAGAACTCTGTGCTAAAACCCTCTGACCCTGGTCTTTTTCTGTTTGGGACACTTTCAATGACTGCTCTGTTTCACTGTTTTATAGGTCTGTATACATTTTATTTACCTGATCTTTTCTTTTATGTTTATGCATTACATCCATTAACATCTCCATCGCAATCCCCTCATTCCACCCCTCCTGGGCCTACCCTCTCAGCCTCCCACCCTCACCCCCTTCTCCCACCTATCCTACTTGCCTTACAGAAGCTTTTCAGTTTCATGAGATCCGATTTATTGACTGTTGGTCTTAGAGCCTGAGCTACTGGTGTTCTGTTCAGGAAGTTGACATCTGTGCCAATGATTTTGAGACTTTTTCCCACTTTCTCTTCTATTAGATTTAGTGTGCCCAGTTTTATGTTCAGATCTTTGATCTACTTGGACTTAAGTTTTCTGCAAGGTGATAAATATGGGTCTATTTGCATTCTCTTACATGTTGGCATATTTATTTGTAAGTCTGTATGTTTCCTGTTTTGATTTTTACATGCTGGGGTGCATTTTTTCTGATTCACTGTTATTTGGTGTTCTATATGTTTCTTGTACAATGATAGGCACCTTCTTCAGGTTGGGCAAATTTTTTCCTAGGATTCTGCCCTGAGTTTCTTTTCCTTCCTCTATTCCCACTATTCTTAGATTTGATCTTTTCATAATGACCTAGATTTCCTGAATGTTTGGTGCCAGGATTTATTTCCATTTAATATTTTCTTTGACTAAAATATCCATTTCTTCTATTTTTGTCTTCCATCTCTTGTATTCTGTTGGTGAAGCTTGCCTCTAAGGGTCCTGCTTGAAATATTAAATTTTTCCTTTTTCAGTTTTCCCTCAGTTTGGGTTTAATACTTCTTTTATTCTTTCTGTTTCTACTTTCAGTTACTCTTGTAAGCTGTCTGCTTGTTGTAACCCATTCGGTCTGAGCATTCAAAGATCTTCAGATTCTTGTCCCTTTAGCTGTTCCTTATGTAAATCTTGAGTTAGTTAAATGAATTAATACTGCTGGCAAGAAACTCAGTTTGATGTATATTACCAAATCTTGATAGTAAATAGTAGTTAATAGTGATAGATTTTTATTTAAATGGAAGAACTCTCAGAAGGGCATTGTCAGCCCAGATGGGAAAATTTCATTAAACCTATGTATGTGAATGCATACACAGATTTATATGAGTCGGATGTAATTTTAGGGAAATGGAGAATAGCATTCTCTATGACATTTCCAGATGTCCTTACTGCTCTGTTACCCTCCTTCTGTATTTGAGAGAGCCTTAGGGTGAATGCATGGGAAAGGTTGTAGGGAGGAAAGGGAAGACGGACAATGTTGTGAAGATATTATCGTTTCAAAAAATATGTGGAATCACCAGGATGGAGTGGCAAAGAATTATTTGTGTGAGCTTACGATGGTCCCCCTAGGTCTTTCTGTATGGTCTACTATAAGTGTTGGATTTCAGCTGTCAATACCTGTGAATAGTAACAAGCCTGCAACAGCTTGATTCCAGACAACTAGGGGAGACACTTCTCGGAGTGAGCAGGCTATTTTAATAATTCTGCAGACACTTTTTGCAGTGGACCTTTAATCTGGATTGAGGGTAATGAATTCTCTCCTCTTTATTTTGCAATCACTAGTGACTCAGGAAATCAGTCCTCATTTTACAAAGAGAGGAAAAAGTCTTCTTACACCTTGCCTTTTCTCAGCAGGTTATATTTAAGAATAGCATAGAATTAATAGTACTGGTTGCCACACACTAAACAGATACTTTGAAGCGTATCCCACCAGAAGACCAATGTCAAAAGCCTGTAAGAAACATTCTGTTTCATTTGTATAAAAATTTGCTTGAGCAGCTCAAAGGAATAAATTGCATTCTTAGTCAATCTTCAGCAAGAGTAGATTTGTATAATAGCAAATTCTTTTCAACAATCTATTCTTAAATTAACATTTTAGAAGGTTAGATATAGAAAATTCTGTTTATGTGTTTGCTTTTTAATTATTCCCTAAAAAACTGTGTGTAGAAGAATTGGCAGGGACACAGATGCTTATGGAGACAGATTTTATGCAGGAAGGAGAGATTTATGACATCCCGCTAGAGGACACCCTTTCAGTTTCATGTCACTAGAAAATATAAACTGTGACAGCATATTTTTACAAAAATATTATAATAAAATATGATTATAATAACTTATGAGTTTTTAGGATGTAACATAATATATATTGTGTACTAACAGACATGCGTAAAAATAATGGTTATGTATACAAATGGCTATTTTTGAATAAGGACGTGAAAAGACAGGTCAAAAAGTGAAATTTAGAGAATTAAATAAATTAAAAAAAAAGAAACACGAACCAGGAGGTAGGGATGTACTTCAGTGATAGAGGAGTTGCCTGGCATGGCTGAGGGTGAGGAAGAGAGAGAGAGAGAGAGAGAGAGAGAGAGAGAGAGAG
This sequence comes from Lophiomys imhausi, assembly GCA_907164525.1. Taxonomy (NCBI): domain Eukaryota; kingdom Metazoa; phylum Chordata; class Mammalia; order Rodentia; family Muridae; genus Lophiomys; species Lophiomys imhausi. The sequence goes on from CAJQZJ010031879.1 coordinate 2,721,039, forward strand.
GAGTGCTCGCCACCCTATGGATTGAGAGTTGCATTTACTAAATTCATATGCCTTATGGTATTTCACTTTCAATGTCTGTGCATACATATCTGATAGAATGCCTTTGTAGACATAGGGTGTATGCTATTTTTATTCCAATTTAAAAAGTTAGCAGTTCAATTATAGTTTTAAAATTCTAAACATAGTTTACCTACTGTTGTTTTGCCTTATATCCAATAATTTCTACAAATACATGATTATAAACAGAAATAAACAGAATCTTAAATTAATATTTAAACATTTTTTCACTTTTAAAAGTTTTCAATATTTTTTCCAAAACGTGTAACATTCCATTTCTTCATAAATAAGATAAGGATTATTTCTTGTATTTGTGATGGTCTACTATGTCTTCAGATGTCCCCTTTATGTAGCAGGCCCTTCCCCTGCCAGAGTAAGTATTGTATTTCATGAAACATACCATCTGTTAAGGGTAACTCAGTCACTGTATGTCTGGGACACTTAGAAAAAGAATACTCACATTAATGAGGGCTCTTCATTGCAAGATATATCTGTCAGAAAGAGAAATAATGCCCCTTTATTTGGTTATACATGGTCCAGGCAGAACACAAGGCTCTCAGGCTACAATATTGGATAAGTCCCCCATAATCCAAAACATTGGTTATGGTAGTAAACTGGAGTGGAAATTCATCTGTGTTAAACTAAGTGTCTACACAGTTACTAAAATGGGAAACAATATTTATACCTGTGTGATGGCTTATGAGTAAAGGTACTTGGTTGAAGTCCCAGCGTATAATATTCAGGACTCACACTATTGGGAAGAGTGAGTTGACTCCAGTAAGTTGGCTTTTGACTGGCACACACATATTATGTCATGTGTGTACAATGACACAAGCAGACATACATGTCAACTAAATAAACAAGCACATAAATAAATATAACAAAAATCAAATTTTAAAAAGAAATAATAATAATAATAATAATAATACAAGAAATACCAAGGACGGAAAAAAGGAAATACCAAAATAGATATCATTAAAAGGTAATTAAAAGTACATGTGTGTGTGTGCTATATAGATATAATATTCTCTCAGGCATGTCATAAAATATTTATATTACCTTAAATAAAGATTTATTAAAGAGATGAAATCACAACTCTTTAAGAGTACGCAGATTTGAATTCAACTGGGCTTTAAGAAGAGGGAGAGATGGAGGGAGATGGAGAACCAGAGGTGTGGGATTAATTCTAGAATATTCTATACTGTTTGTTTAACAGAAATTATCACCATGGTAGACTGCCTCCTTGGTTAATATGTTATTTAATTTTCTCAGACACTGCACCCCCTTCTCATCTATTTTTAAACTGCCTAAAATTTACTTTTAAACCCTGCTTGATATTACAGTTTGCCAACTGTTAATAAAAAGTGTTTTTGCTATTATCTAAACACAACGCTGAGGCCATTTCTTTTTTAATCAAAAAAAGTAAAATCAGCTATTTCACCAAACATCCAATTGATAATCCAGTTTCTCATAGAAGACAGGGAAGAGATGGGATTTTCTGTGTTGTGGCTGAATTTCTGATGCGTCATGGATGTTATAATTGAATTTTACCAGGAGCGAGAGTGAGTTTTTCATTAAGACAAAATTACAGTTAATACTTCATATTATAGCAGTCATTTGTCCAATGGTCTCAATATATGTGTTCCTTACTTGGGAAAGTTCAGTCTAATGAGCCTTCTCAAGGTGTTCCATCACTTTTTCCTGGGGATGTGAATAGGAGTCTACTTTCTCTAGGTCTACACTGGTGACAGACCAAGCTAGCACATAGCCTCCACCTTAGAGAGCCAGGGGGAATAAAGGGCTTGCAGTGTGGAAGAGGTTTGGGTACTTTCAGGGCTATGGCTGAGGAATAGTTTAGGAGTTTTGCCCTCTTCTGCCTTCTAGTAGAATATTTTCTGAAATTTATTGACAAAATTTAATGTGACTTGTATAAATACGTTGCAACATCGAGACATTCAAAATGTGACTCTGGCTAGAGCTCACCATAGCTACCTTTCACTGGTTTATAAAAGTCTAAAATTAGTGTGAAGGTGACATGTAACAGTGTTTAAGAAATATTTCCAGTTTCATAGTAAGTTTCATCATAGCTTGTCTGCCAGGCGAACATGATCATAAAAACTTAAAATCTTTACTTTTGTCTCAAAATGAATGCATAATTTTTCCCCTAAGAACCCAGATATGAAAGCATTGGGTTTGAACGTAGTATTTAAGAAGAGGAATTGACTAAAAATGAAAGAAACAGGTTAGAGGGGGGAAAGATGGGGATAGTGAACAAAGGTAAAGACATTATTTTGCCTGGTCAATAATACTGCCACTGAGTGTAAGCGCTGAGCTTCCTAATCCCGTTTAATTGAAACAGTGCAATCAACCACACAAAAGAACAGAGACCCACCAGACAGGCTGAAGGGGCATGGCACAATAAAGCCCTCAGCAGCCTGAACAGTGGGATGTCAATTTGTCTTCGGGGGCTGTAGCACCTGCTAATGATTGGTTTGCAAAACATTCCGGCAGCCACGTTTTGGCTTAGCACATCCAACTGTCTTCCTGTATAAGCCGAGAGGGGCATGAGAGCTAATTGCTTTTCAGCCAGCTGATCAACATGTCGAGTTAATAGCCACAGATAGAGGGCAGGCAGACCGCCGCCAGCAGCTTGGAGTTAGTTTCTCCTGGTACCTGAGGCAGTTGGCAAGCACCTCCGAACATGGAGGGGGCAGATGGGATGCCTCCTCGGTTAATGCGTTAAGGGATTCTGTTTTGTCTTATTCATCTCCAGTAATTTTTTTTTCTTTTGTGTGTATGTGTGTGGGATGAAACGAAAGTGGATATTAGTGCTTCATCAGAAACAAGAGCATACTTGGTGAATGATTCCTTCTGAGACCAAACTGAGAGTGAGTGAGCGCTGGTGGTCTGTGAAGGGATGCACAGAAGCGATCTTGGCACGGGAACTTACTGCGTGGACTTGCATCGACTAAAGATGAAACTTTGAATGGCAAGTAAGTTCCTTTTCCCCATCTTTTTCTTACTCTTTCCAAGACAGCAGTGAGCTCCACGGAACGTTGAGAGCTCGTTTTGACATGTTGTTTCTCTGTTGGTGACATCACTTTCTCTCACATCTGTTCAGTGACTTACTTTCTGAAAATTCAGGCATGCTTATTTCCCCCGTTTACGTCCTGGTGACTGAGTGATCTTGTGCGATGTAATATGAATGCCTTTGAGGTATAACGGCTTCATCTGACTTTTTTGCTTTTTTTAAAAAATATAAGCCTAAGTCACTTTATCTAATTATTTGTCATTGGAAGTGTAAAACCTGGCATTCTGGGTTTTATGTCCACAAACACCAGTGTTTACTTTTATGTGTGAAGTCGCTGGGGATACTAATTTGTAAGGGAGCTGATGTAATGAGTGGTTAGCAATGCTGTACATTCTGCCGGTTCTTCTGTATTGTGGATCTGAAATGATGTTATCATTGTCTCTGTAGTGCACTGGAAAATATGTTACTTTTGGAAAATGTCTAGGAACAGAAGTCCTACAGCATTTGAACCTATGGGCGCTTTTTCCTGGTACTACAAAAGTAGTCCTATATAGTCTCAACAACTTTCCTACTTTTCAGGCATGTTTTGGTGGGAGAAATGGACCCCGAATAACTAGCTTCAGGCTCAGTCTCCTGAGACTCTAACGTGTGTCCTCTGACAGACCTCCAAGGCCCAGGGTAACTGGAATGCGCCACACTCTGTGATGTTAACTCTAGTCATGCTTACAGCAGAGCGCCGGTTGTCAAGAACAGAAACCAGACACCTCAGTTTTGCAGTGTGACTGAACTCTAGAGAAGAAAATAAGTTATTTTTGCAAGGGCACGTTTTAATCAGAGTGTCTCCTCCAGTTTGTTTGGTCTACCGCCAGGCTTTTTACGAAGGTGGTGGCTTTCTCTGCTAGCCATTCCTTTATTTTGTTCACCTGTGGCTGAGCTTGGAGACACAGCTTATCCGCACCTGAGCATCTTCAAGTTTCAGTAACTTGATGCCTCTGCCTCTGAACTCCTTCCCCTCTGGGAGAAAGGTGCAGTTCAGTGGGTGCTCAGTTCCACTGAGGGCTGTCCTGCTGAACCCTCAGCTGGGGCTCAACAAGCAGTGCCTCTTCCTAGGACCCTTACCCAAAAGTTACCCGAAGCGCTAACCAGTAAGGGGCCTGGGCAGGTCTGAGAGTGATGCTCACTGTGAACTTCCTCTGTAGGAAGTCATGAGTGACTCCGAATGCCGCATCTAGAGCGAGTCAAATAAAATCTTTATGAGGCATTCTTAAGTTGAAGATATGCTAGATAATAATTGATGAGATAGATGAGTAAGTATTAAAATTATAAAAAAATCAGTTGCACAAAGCATCCATGTTTTCGAATTCAAGAAATAAGAGGAAAGGTAAAAATTCTGTTTCTTAATATGACCACATTTAAATTTTGAATAATTGTCTTTCTTTGATCTAATATTTGTAAGCAGACAGGCAAGTAAACTGCTGCCTTCGCTGACATTGTGAAAATTTTCAGTGTTTTGGTTATTTGCCTAAGTTTAAAAAGAAACACAAAAATCAGGCATTATTTTTTCTTACCTATGGGGAAAAAAAACTACTTGGATCACAAAATATATATCAGCAAATACATTTTGAGTTACTGATTATTCTTGCTTGTTGCCACCAGGTCGTGAGGAGTTTTACTTCATTAATAAAAATGAGATTATTTTATAAAGATAAAATTAAATTTAAAAAAGAAAACTTCAGGTATGACCAATTCATAAGGTTTGAAGATCTGCGGCCTTGAGTTGTAAAAGTGAAGATATGATTTGAGAAGAGCCTCTTATTCATGCATTCCTTATGTAAAAAAACCACAACTTCTCTCATGAACCAACACTTATCCCAACATTAAACACAGGAGACTCTTGCATACACTTACATTTTATTGCCTTCCTAAAACTGCCTAGAGATACAGGGTTTTGAGTACATTCAAATCATTATCAATAATAGCCTAAACAAAAACAGTGCATTTCTTTTAAAATTTGTAATACATTTATGTTGATTTTTTAACGTGTGTTCGTATATGAGCAGGCATGTCCATGCCATGGGATAACTTTGGAAGTTTTAAGGAAAATTTATAGAAGACTACTCTTTCATTCTTCCATGCAGCACATTCTTCCATGTGGAACTCCTGTTTATCTGTCTTGGCTGTAAGTGCCTTTACTTCCTTTACTTAGTGTGCTAGAAACATTATATGATGTAGTGTCCTGGTACTTTTTACGTGTAAAATGATAGTGTAGAATTATATCATTGAAATGATTGCTGTAGTTACAAGTAACACTCCAAAAACTGCCTTCCACACTCTCAACTAAAGCTTATGTGTGGGTGGCACATGCTTCCATGTGGCAGCAGGTTTGTGTGTTGTCACTTTATAAGGTTACAGACAGGACTGAAAACTAAAAATGACTTGTGGGGCTTTGTGTATTCCTCCCCTGCTCCTATGATGCTGAGCTGAGTGCAAAATATTGAAAAGAAATGTGGGAATTCATCGGGACCCTTAGTGGATTTTGAGAAAGAAGAGCAACTCTGAATAATCACAGCAGGATTATACTCTCCCAAAGCCACAGCTTCAAACACCTCAAAAACAGCTAAGAAGTATTTACTTAAATTCAATCCTAGTATCATTAAGATTACAGTAGTAACAAGAGAAGTGGATATGCATAGAAATTAAAATGTGGCCCTTCCTTCCTCAGGGTTGATCTTGAAGGTACCAACCTTGTCTTGTGTCTGCATCACCCATGATGTGCCAACTGAAGTAACATAATTGGATGAAGTTTAATGTCCATTGGTCTCAGTCTGAACATAAGTCAGAGGCTGATGTTCTAAGTGGACACACACAAACACACAAATGTGTGCCCACACATGCACCCATACATGTGCAAACAGATGCACACACAGATACACTTGTCCATGTATATGCTTGCACACAGAGCTATGCTCACATAACCACAAAAAGGCATGCTCATGTATAGTGTATATGTTTGTACATGTTACACAAATGAGATTCAGATTGTGTTCCAAGGGCAAGAATTTTTTTTTCCTTTGGAGCTTCAGCACACCCCTTAAATGCTGTTCTTCCAGTGTTTACAATTCAGCTTTCAGAACTGTTCTCAGCAAAGATGCTCAGTGGGAAATCTGTGGGCTGTTGGTGTTAACTAATGTCAAATTGTTAACTAATGTCAAATCCAGCTTTAACATTCTCGTATTTACTCTTCAATATGATATGTGCGCATGTGTACATGTATATGTATGATAACAGCAACACAACTTCTACGTGATAAGTTTCTACCTGAGCAGACAAATGGACAGAGTTTCTCTTCTCTAACAAGCTGTTTGAAGGATGTGTTCAGCCACAAACATGAGATCATAGCTACTGATCCTACAAATGCAAAAGGCACAAATAGTCATTATTTCAGGAAACTACAGAAAATAAAGCACTTTTCTCCTTCAGACTGGTAAATAGAAAATCCAAAGCCTGTTTATTGTGTTTCTTGATAGGCAAGGAACTGGCAGGAGGTGTAACTTCTATGTGGCTTTTAGAGAGTAAGCATTCTCAGGCCATGGCAGGTGCAGAGCTCCTATCACTTTAGAAGGACTTTCATTCCCATGGCCAATGAAAGGGCGGGTTCAGGCAGAATTGAGCCCTGTTTCCTGAATGAGGAAAGACGGTGCTGAAGGATGAAGTACATCATTCAACTGCACCCAGCAAGTGAATGCCTGTACTGTGTCTTCACAGAGGTATCAGAATGAGCTTTTTCTGATTCTGCACCACTGAATCCTTAGGGGGTTGCAAATTGTTTATCCAAGGACAGTGACTGCTTTTTTTTTCCTATATCATTTAATGGATTGGTTTCTTCAACTTTGCATATATCATCAGAATCCAGAGAAGGGTCTTTGGAACTGCATGAGGGTTTCTATTGCCGTAGAACCCAACATTTCCACTGAGGGACAGACAGAGTCACAGAGATGTTTCAGAAACTGACAGAGGTACAAACACACAAAGACACTCACAAAGGTAGAAAAGGTGTACTACAATATAATGAGAGACAGAGTAAGAGGTGTGTTAAACAGAGGAGTATAGAAAGACCCCCACACCTTGTGAGAGAAGATTAAGACTGGGTAGAGAAAGAGATGAGAGATGAGAGAGAGAGAGAGGAGGAGGGAGGGAGAAGAAGGGATATTGGATATAGACAGACAGACCTGGACAGAGACACACCCAGAAATTGACTTACAGCAAAAGAGACTGCTGAATGATTAAGGGAAAACAAAACAAAATCCCAATGTGCAGAGTTAGTGCTTGAAGCTGTAAATTACAGAAATAAGAAGGCATCAAATAAGTGGATCTTGAGTTGAGGCTAGCCTAGACTATACATGGATGCCATTTCCCAAACAAATAGCAGCATATCATAACCAATACCATAGATAGAGAAATACAGTAAGTGAGATGCAGAGACCAAGGAAAGAGAGAATGAGAGATGGAAGGAAAAAAGAGATGAAGAGAGAGTCTGTGCTCAAAGGTAGATGAGGTACAGTGTATATATGTGAGAGGTACATGAGATGATCTTCCCATTTCCATAAGTGTGGTTGTACAGGGAGATTGTATGGGAAAGATTATATATATATTATATATATTATATATACACACATGCATACATACATATATATACAGGAGATTGTATGGGAAAAAAATATATATATATATCCTACATCTGGTCAAGGACATGGAGCCAAGGATGATCTCAACAATAGGGACTGTTATGTAGCTTTAGTACCATCATTATCATCACTGTCATCACTACCAGCACAACTCTTATCTTAATTATCATAGCCACCATTTTCACCATCACTATCATCTAGGATGAATTCATAAAAGCAGAAGTATTGAAATCAAAGTTGGAGCCAAGTCCTTTACTCCTCCTTATCCTGCCTCTACTACTGTACCACACTTAGTATTGATAAGCTAGTTATTTCACCTATAAAACTCGGGTATGATTGATGACCTCTTGTTATTTCTTTTTGACTTTCATTTGGGACTTATAGAATGTGCATGAGCAAGTCCTCTGAACAGCTCAGTTTTAAAAGAAAAGCATATAACAAATATTTAATAAATGAACATCATTTTTGGGCTGAATACTCTCTTCTGAACTTGAAAGAAGTGTTGGTGTTTTAATATGAACTATTTCAGTAAAGCAGTCTGTTTCCTCCTGTTGGATTTCAGATAATGTGCTGTGGATTGGCAGGAGCATTGGAGCAGGTGTCTTTCTGTGGTCCAGCCCACTTTTTAAAACAACAGTTGACATTATAATGGCTTTGCTTATAACCATGTGTTATTATGGAAGAAAAGGGATATGAATTTGAGAAATTGAGTTAGTTTTGTGATAAAAAGAATAAAAATTAATTAAATAAAATTAAAATAGATTTAAGCATAAATATTAGGATTAGAAGGATGTTTTTAATTGAGAAAAACCTGTGTGTCATTTTGAATTAGAAGGATATATAAGAGAAAATAAAAAGTAATACTGGTTTATAAATGAAAATGTGTATGATACAAGGATTAAAGAATTCCAAGCTATATGGTAGAAAGTGACAGAAAAAGAGTTAAATTCTAAATTGCAGATTTATTGGAAGTTGAAATCTTAAATGTTTCAATGCTGAGTTCTCTCTACTAAACAAATCATTTCTCATGCAGACAGGAACACATTTGACAAGACTCTGTGGATATTCACAAGGGTCTGGTTTAAGTGGTTTTTCTCTACTTTCTTTGATGTGTTCTAGAGTCAGTTTGCTAAATGAAAAAGAAAATATATTAAGTGTCCACTCTATACCAGGATCTGTGCAGAGAGCTTTACAATGTCATCCACTTAGTATCTGAAAGGGAAGTGATGCCAACCAAATGGCCTCTCATGACTGATTTTATCTCTCAAAATCTCTACATCTAGTATGTGGTGACAGTTTATAAAACATCATTGCAGTCTAAACAATACTTCAAACACAAGATGCATGTTCTCTTTAAATTGTAGAATTTGGATTTTTTTAATGGCAAAATTTCTAGGCATTGTCCCAAGATTTATTGAGAACTCTTCATTTGAATCATATTGGACTCTGAATATGTCACATAAATTTGCATGTGCATTCATGAGTCAGTTTTAGGAACAGAACAAAGTTCAATATTAGAGTGTCAGATAATCGTACCTCATTACATTGCAAGATAACATTTAGAGTGATAGTAATATCAGGAGACACTGACATGTGCTTCAGAAGGTACTAAGATTATGCCTTACTGTTTATAGAACACAGTACATACCTAGGAAGCTGCTGCTATTTGGGTGTTGATTTATTTTCACTTTACTTTTATTATAGATTTGTTTTCATTTCTATGTTTGGGTTTGAGTGTGTGTCTGAGTATCTTTGTGTGAGTATCCTCAGAAGCCAGAAGAGGATGTTAGATTCCAACATTGTTTCATAAACTGTCACCACATATCAGATGTAGCGATTTTCAGAGATAAAATCAATCATGAGCAGCCATCCAGTTGACATCATTTCCCTTTCAGAGGCTAAGTGGATGGCATTGTCAAAACCCTCTGGACGATTCCTGGCATAGAGCAGAGACTCAATATATTTTTCTTTTTCATTTGGCTGGAGTCATGGGTGATTGTTAGATGCCCAACATGGGTGTTGATATCAAATCTCCATTACAAGAGCATCAAGCAAGCTTAACCTCTGAGATGTCTCTCTAGTCTCATTTCCTCTTAACTTTTATACATAGAGATCATTTATCAATCTATCATCTATCATATATCTATCTATAATCTATCTATCATCTACCTATCTATCTATCTATCATCAATCTATCATCTATCTACCTTTCTATGTATCTATCATCTATCTATATATATGTCATCTATCTATCATCTATCTATCATATATCTATGAATCTATGTATCTATCAATCATCTATCTACCTATCTATGTACCTATCATCTATCTATGTATATCTATCATCTATCTACCTATCTATGTACGTATCATCTATCTATGTATATCTATCATCTATCTATAATCTATTATCTGTCCGTCTGTCTACCTATCATTTATCTATGTATCTATCATCTATCTATAATCTATCTAATCATCTTTCTAACATCTATGTATCTATGTAATCAATGTATCTATCATCTATCTATCTATAATCTATCTATCTATCATCTATCTGTCATCTATCTAGTGCCTTACCTGATTTAATTAAAACAGAAAGCATCCATTGTTCATTATGAGATCCCTGCCATTTTCATCTCAGTCCTAGTTTCAAACACAGTGACACCATGAATTTTGATTGCATGAATCCCCAAGTGCCATTATACACCATGGTCTTGCTTTCTAAATTTTAACATCAATAGACCTTTTGTGGTTCCTTTTTAAATGACTAAATTATTCATTTTGTGAGGTATTCCATCTGTGCTTTAAACAATTTCCTCATCTTCAGAATCACATAAATAAATTCCTGGGGTTTTTTTCTGGAGTAGTGACTATGTTTTTAGTAATATGAACACAGGTACTTATGCCAGCTCCTTGACCCTGACAGAGGATCTCAGTTTCCCACCAGAACTTCAGGCCCTGGATGGAGTCAGTGAACACTAGCTTAGGTAACTTTGCTACTACAGGAAGAATAGGATGAGCAATCTTGAACTCCCAACACCAAGAGATAAATGAGGCTTAACTCACCTCATCTGTAACTTACTCTCAAATGTGAGAGACATTCAGCTCAACTGAACTATTCTCACACCACTCTGATCATTAATATGTCCATTAACAGAGAAGTAAAGACATGTACTCAATGAGTGTCAAACTTAGCCTAAGCCTGCCTGCTTAACTATGTTTTACTGAGCTGAAGTGAAGGTTCTCTTGGTGGGTTTGGTGAATGACCCTGCAAAAACATGGTTAGGTGAAATCTAGAGGCTCAATGAACATTTTTATTCTTGTACAAAATTGAAGATGATTTTAGACTTTCTACATTCAATAAGCAAATGTTATTATACAAAAGAATAATTTCCTCAAGACAAAAAGCAATATACAAATAGATGAATAGATGCATAGATAGGTGGATGGGTAAAATGGATAGAGAATTGATTGATATATAGATAGACAGATAGTTGATAGGTAATAGAGAGTAAATCACAGATAGATAAATGAATGATGGACAGATGTATGGTAGATTATAAATCATAGATTTAGATAAATACAGGTCATATATATAGGCTGAGAATTCCTAAGATCTGTAATTTTCAAGCTACAGATTCAGAAAACCAGATGGTACATTTTGGTCCAAGTCCAGGGGACCCATTTCCCAGCTTGAAAACAAGCCTAGAGAGAGATTTGTTCCTCACTCAATCTGTTCCATTCAGGCCTTCAGTGAACTGGGTGAAGAATGTGCACAGTGAGGAGAGCAATCTGTTTGACATCCTGAAATATCCCCCCAGATTCATTGATGGATACCTACAAATGAATAATGCTGACCTAAATATCTGGACATCTCACAGCCAGTGGGCATGTGGAAAGAATCATCACATTTATCTTATAAAAGTTGAATAATTGATTTTGGTTCCTATGTAGAAAGGCTAAATTTTAGAGGTAGAAAACCAGTTTCCTACTAAATTTTACTCTTGGTATTGGTTGTAGAAGGCTTACATGTTACCCAAATCTCTCTGTGTTGCAGATGGGCTCTTCTTGTTGATTTGGTTAGGGAAACAAGTATTTCTTTGAATGAAACTGTGCCATTGTGTTGTTGTTGTTTAGAGTCTCTCTTTTATGTAGCTCTAACTGTCCTGGAACTTGCTTTGTAGACCAGGCTGGCCTCACACTCACAGAGATCCACCTACTTCTGCCTCCCAAGTGTTGGAATTAAAGGTATGTTACCACACCTAGCTGCTTTGAAAAGATTTGGTTTGGACCTAACAATATGTGAACTCATTGTTAGTATATTATATAACAGCATTTGTTCTTATCATTTTATCCCTCTATTTGTTACTTCACACACACACACACACGTATGCAGTTATGCAAGCACATGCTCTCTCACACACATACATGTACATACCCATATACATGCACATATGCACACTCACACAAGAGTACATGTCAGAACAAGCTTGCTATTACACTCATGTATGCTGCAGTTCAGTTTAATATTGACTGTGAATGTTGAAACCATAACAGGAAGAAGGAATGATCTCTTCTACTGGCCAGGAGAAAACTCCCTGTTGTGCAGCATTGTAGAAAGTCATGAGGTTAAAATTTAATGAGAGACAAAATAGAAACAACATTTAGATATTGTTTACAGTGGATTCCTTGCAGTTTATTATTGTTGAAAAATCAAAGGGATTTTGTAACTATTACTGAATATCTTAATTGTCAAGGCAATTTTCAGTTATGAAGTTTTCAAAGCTACCTACTCTTCTCAGGAGATCATCAAACTGCCTTGGAAGAAAACTCAGCAGAAATTTTAGGGACACCACATGTTGCTTCGTATTGTGAGTGATGAAGATCAATCTGACGGGGGATACAAATGCCTTTCCTAGCATGGGAAATGTCTCGTTGCCAAGGGACCTTGACTCTATAAAGAATCAGATTCATAAGTCTGAATTCTGCTTCACATCAGTAAATTATTAAAGCAGTTTCACTGCTTGTATTGAGATATCATTTCCAACTTCACGGCTTCTTTGCTCCTCCTCGTATCAGCACAGACAGAGGGTCATTGCTGCTAACTTCAGGAAGGCTGTATGCCTCCATGTGCATTAAAGGATATTGCTGACTATAACCAAGCTTCCAGTTGCTCTGCATTCCATTCCCTGGTATGGATTTCAACTCCTTATTATGTATTTATTTTTGTGTTAGTTTAAGGTTTTTTTTATTCCTTAGTACATATTAGAGGTTCTTTTTAATCCTCTTATTTGATATGTGTCTTATTTTTTTTGAATTTACTACTATTATTCAGCTACGGGGTATAGTATTCAGCGAACTCCTAAACATTTACCATTATGTTTATAGACTAATGCATGTCTCGAACTTCATCACAGAATATTATTTTTTCAGCAGATAACATTTAACAATGAATGTTACAACTGGTTAACATATAAAAATAATAAATAGTATACATATCAGTACTAAATAGGACACCATGTTGCACATGTGTTGGTTACTTTCCTTTACCGTGGTAAAACATCATAACCAAGGAAAATAATAAAAGAGAGAGTTTATTTAGGTTTATGAGTCCAGAGGGATTAAGAATTCATCAGTGTGTAGAGACAGAAACAAGCAGCAGAGGTAGAGGTTAGATTAGTATATTGAGTGCTCATATATTGAACTGTAAGGAGGAAGCAGAGAGAATGAACTGAAGGTGGTGAGAAGATGTTAACTCTGAAATTCTGCCTCTGATGATATACTTCTTCCTACCTACTTCCCCAACTAAAACTACCAATGTGAAACCAAGTATTTCAGTTTCAGAGATTACTTAAATCATTATGTAGCTTTATATATAGTTATATATAAATTCGAAATAAATTAAAGTACACACTTTAAGTGAAAATTTTAACTATTAATTTACACTTAAATCCAATGTATGCAAATGTGTATATCTCTTTTATTCACATTATATAACACTATCCAAATATACCAGTTTTCCTTCAAATGATAGAAAAAACACTTTTTTATCACAGCTGACTACTACCCAAATATGTGTGGTATATTTTCATTTTGGGGATATTTGGTACTATATTAATTTAGATAAAAATAATAGTGGTAAGTTCTCCTCTAGGGCCTATGACCTCCATAGCTATGGAATTTTGATCAAATTTGCATTATATGGTATGAGTTCCCTTCTGTGTAGTGGGCCTTGAATCAAATCAGAAGCGTAACTTACACTGATACTAAAGTTACGCAGTTTCATTATTCTTAGCTGTTGAGTGAGTTTACATAAACAAAACAGAAAACCCATTCCCTATTTTCTCCTTTCTAATTCCTTGTCTATCCCTCCTCCACTAAATATCCCCTTCATATTTTACATGTTCTTTTGTTAAGCTCATGAAATTAACTGTATTATTTACTTGCAAGTTCCTATGATAAAATACCTTGACCAAGGCATCCTACAGAGAGAATATTTATTTGGGCATGTGCTTTCAGAAGGATAACAGTCAATCATCATAGATCCATATGGCAGTAGGTGTCAGAAATAGTAGAAGGAATAGGAAGCAGAAAGCTCACATATTTTACTACAAACACAAAGAAGGGGACCAAACTGAAGTCAAGCAAGGCTATGTATCCTCAAAGCCTGCCTCAAGTAATATTCTTCTTACACATTATCTATAACCTACTACAACTTCCCAAACATCACCATATAGGAGGGGAAAAGTGTTCAATTCTCTGAGCCTATAGGTGGTATTTCTTATTTAAATTAGCATATTCAATCGCTGCTTTCATCATGTATATTTTCCATATACCTAAAGTAAAAAAAATTAATTTCTACCTCCCAATAGCCATCAAAAAGAAGTTGTTAAAGTTCTTTACCAGCAATGGGGATTCCTGAAGATCTCCCCCTTTCATATCGGAAATGTCTGGCTTAATCTTTTACTTGTCTTGTGCATATAGTCAGATCCACTATCATTTCACATTTGTGTCTTGAAAACACACTTTCTCTGTAGTCATCAGCTACCTTTGGATCTTGCAATCTTTCCACTATCTCCTCCACGATGATCTCTGAACCTTGTGGTTTAAGTAATCTCTGAAACTGATATGTGTCTTATTTTTAAATATCTCCAGATATATTGCCCGATATTGGTTCTCTTTCCTAATACTTTTGACACATATCAACCACTCTGAAAATGTTAATTTGTGTGTTTATGTTTTAGCTGGAATTATATCTAACATTTCTAAGTTTGTTCTAAAACTCAATCGTATGCATTTAGTTTTCTAAGTGTAAAGCTAAGCTGTGGTCTCTTTTTCATCTTTGCTTTCTCGTTTTCCCCTTCTTGTATTATTATTATATTAATAGACAACAACATAAAATTCTATATTCAGACTGTATGTCACCCTGCATTTCCTCCTCATGACTTTTAATCATTTCAAGTGTTCTACTTTTCCTGCTATTCATTACTTAATAACTAAGGTAAAGCTCCGATTCCTATCTTGATTCCCACATCCGTCACTGGACCCAGTATATCTGTTTTCTCCTAGCCTACTCTGACCTTCCTTCCCCCTTTCCCTTCCATTTTATTTCTTTTTCCCCCCAGAGGGCTATGCATATCATCATGTTATTGTCTTATTGTTTTATTTGTCTAGATTCTCCTATGGGTACTCTCTTTATCTAATTAAGTTTTCTGGAAAGCACAAAGTAGGAAATGTATATAGGTCTAAGTCCCACACGTACAAACACAGCTTGCTTTCCATGCAGCTGGATTTAAGGCTTACACATCTTGTCAACATGTAGGTTTTCATTGGCTTTCCTTTGTTAGTCGAAACCGTTCTGAAAAATCATGTTGTTTAATAGCATGATCCTATTTGAGCCCACACCAATGAAGAATGCATAATAAATAAAGGAAACTGTAATGTGGCTTTTCCCAGGAAGGCAAAAAAACAAATGTTATTGTATTTACTCCAGATAGTACAAGGCAGACAAAAGGAAAGATTGCATCCAAATGCCGGTCCATGAAGCAATGAGTGCATTGACATACCTTATAGGGGAGTGGATGATTCAACTATAGTTACATGGCAAGCAATCCTCTGAGCAATTTGTGTGTGGCTAACAGAACCTTTTTAAGGTTCTAATCCATGAGCTCTCATGATGCACAAGAGACTCATGAACCAGGCCCCTCCTTGTGAGAATGTCAACAGACAACAGATCTCCTAAGAGCTTCCTGAGGGTTCTAACAACTAATCTGATTCAAGACATCAGTGAGCATGTCCAGCTCAGAGAAAAACAGCTACAAAACAGAAACTAAGAGTCTACTAATTTCAGGTTTGACTTGTTATTGTTTACGACCTTACTATGCTTATTTTGTTGTTTATGTACATCCTTGAGTATTTTTATTTGAAATTCTCCTCAGTTTTTTAAGTGTACAGATGTTTGCTATTAATTTCCCTTTCAGAATTGCACTTGTCTTATTCCAAAGGTTCAGGTCTACTGTTTTCATGTTAGTTTGATTTCTTTCCAAAATTCTCTGATTATTGTAGTGATCAGCTGACTGTAATGACCATTGAAAACTGTAATGTTCAATAACTATTTATCTGGATAAATGTTGCAGATTCTCCTGCTACTACCTTGTTAATATACAATAACTCAGTGTGTTTTGTATTTGTTAGAACATGCTTTATGCAGTATTATTTGGTACACTTTGGAGAAAATTCTATATCCCAACAAGAACCATGTATTTTCTAGAGGTACTGGATATCATCTTCTATAGGGATCTCTTACATTCTTTTGATCAATGAGAAAAACTAACTTAAACATCTTTGTTCAGTTTTTATTTAATTTATTGACTCACTGATAAGTGAGTGTTATTGAAGTCACCCACAATTGTTGTGTATAGAACCGTCTGTCCCTTCATGTCCAGTAGCACTTGTTTTATAACTTTGTGTCAAATTTACTTACAATTATGATATGGTCTTGATAATGTTCCTTTTATTAATGTGTGGTGGCCTTCTTTATCCTTTCATTTTTTGTTAGTTTGTTTATTTATTATTTCAAGTTACATCTCCATCATAGTGCCCTCATTCCACCCCTCCCAGTTCCACCCTCCCACTCTCTCCTTCCTCTCCCATCCTTCCCAGTCCTCCGATGTGGAGTGTCCCTACATACCTGTCGCGTCCCCCCTTGTCCAGC
The DNA here is from genome assembly GCA_907164525.1 of Lophiomys imhausi. NCBI lineage: Eukaryota > Metazoa > Chordata > Mammalia > Rodentia > Muridae > Lophiomys > Lophiomys imhausi. The sequence continues at coordinate 2,738,026 of CAJQZJ010031879.1, forward strand.
AAGGAATGACGCAACTCGCAAAAGCTCTTCTCCTGCAGTTTATTCAGGTCCCTTGAAAACAGTCTTCCGAATGCCCGGGCAGACCCAACCCACAGGCTAAATACTAAATGAACAGCCAATCAAGTAAAGCCAAGTGGTGCTATCTTAGAGGCCCACGTATGCGGAAGCAAGCCAGATCAGTGGTCTTAGCCAAATATGGACTTGTTTGTCATCGAGAGCGCTCACCGTCAGGCTGGTGGAAGGCGGAGACCGGTGCCATCTTTAAGGCGCGGCACGTCGCAGCTCTCTACAGTTCCTCCTTTTTTTTTTAAAAGTTGGTAGAGGTCCCTGGAAAGGTTTCGTAATCCCCCTATTTGGGGATCTCACGGTGGGCCTGAGCCTGTAGGAGGGCGGTGCTCAAACTCTTACCCGTCTCTGGGTCAGCCTCCCCACTCGGGACTGCCCTGTCTTAGGTGGCCGAGACTTACCCGTCAACTCCGTCACTGACTTACCAGACCCTAATATCCGTGGAACGAATTCCTCAGTGGGCAGGGACTATGCTTAGTGAAGATTTACTTCACGGCAGCAAGCCATGCCTGAAGGGACTGGCCCGCCTCAATGGCGACAAGGGCTTGTATAATCATGGCTGCATTACGCTTTTGTGTGGCTCTCATTTTATAGATGCACCATAGGCAAACCAGAGAGGCTAGCATCATTAGTATCGCCAAAGAACCTACACCCGCCCACTCCTTAAGATGATCCATAGCCGTCTGTATCCAAGAAGTCAAGCCAGTAGCCAGGCTCAGATCCACCCGAGTGGAGTTGATGTGGATGATTGTCGCTCTCAGCTCTCTCATCAAATTTTCAAATTCAGCCGACCAATCCTGTAAGAGGAACTTTGACAATTGTCTGGACAAATTAGCAGCTTTTGTATAATTTTGATATTGTACGGAAGTAACACACAAACCTTGCATTTTCCACTCACACCCCAATTGTGCTAGTTGCCAAAGAGAATCAATCTGTTCTTGTATTAAATCTATGAGTTGATTAACTATCATAAGACCTCCTTTGAGATGAGAATTCATAGAGGCCTGAGTATCCAATGCCTGTGCCACAGTGGCTGAGATGTTATTCAGGGCATTGGCAGTCTGTATAGAACTAGACAAGGCGATAGCTGAGGCAGTAGCTCCCACAGCAGCAACAGTGATAGCAGTAACAATAGCTGCAGTGATGCCAAAATCTCTTTTAAATCTGAATAGCATCATGGTATTAGGAGCCTCTACAGGAACTGGTACATATCGAAGCATTCTAGTCACCACAGCCACAGGAAAGGCATTCCAGCATAGGGCATAAAAACATGTGCCTGGAGTGCATACTAACTTTTCTTCACCTAAGGATGCACTCCCATTACTTACAATCCACAGAAAAGGAGGCCAGAGACATACTGGCGAAGCTGAAAAGCTCTTGTTGCGATAAGAATGAAACAAAGAATTCCAAGTACCAGAGCCACTACTGCTAGAGAAATCCAATCTGGTAGCAGACCCTAGGGAAAAATTACCTCTTTGATAAATTCCTCCTCCAAGCATAATGACAGGTCCCAAGTCCATGCAACTTCCATTTACTCCACACAAAAGCCACAAATCAAAAGGATTGGTGGCAGTCTGCTGAGGATCCCTAGTAGATATATCAAGCATTCCTGTACAAGACTTATTCACTATATTACTAATCATGGGGCTAAAGGAAAAATGATCTTGTTGAACCCAAACTGCTCTGCGCTCTTGACATCCAGTCCAGGGAAAAGGTCCTTCCTCTCCTGTGGATCCTCTACAAAAAGGTGTCGAGCGTGGCTGTCTGGGGGGGGTCCCAGTCAGAGACTTGTGTGGGCCACCATCCTTCAAGGCGAGAACCATTGCCTGAAAACAAACCACCACTCCTACCCCCAAACCTCAATTGTGGTAAAAAATCTGCTGACTGCTGAGACAATTTAATGCATTTTGTATCATCTGACCTATTGAAGCTCAATAAAAAGCACAAACTACCCTTCAAGCTGACATTTCTATTACCCTCTATAGGGCTTCTCTGATCATAAAAGGGAAGGTAGGGTAAGCCTAAGCTTCTATTACTGCTAAATAAGCATGGAAACACAGTTGCATCATGTCTGACCGGCATTGGCTTTGGGAATATTGACAGGATCCCCCATCTCGGCTCGGTCATTCCTGACATACTCACTGCTACTAACACCAGGATCCTTAGGAAGGTCTTCATGACGAATCTTCCTCACAAGGCGTTCAGGCACCCACACTGGATCTTGTTGATCCTGAGGAAAAACAAAAACAGACCCTCTCGCCCATGTTAGCACGGGGTCAGGCCCCCGCCAAGAGCCTGTCAGAATGTCCTTCCACTTCACCATGCTTTTAGGTGAACCATGGGAATCCTGATGTCTGTCCGCTGCTGAGCGGCCTTGAGCATCCAAATTGAAAAAATTTAAAGTAAATAAGGCTAAAGATATTCTCTCCTTGGGGGTACGGCCTTGGCCTATTCCCCCTTTTTGTTTTTGCAAGCATTCTTTCAAGGTGCGATGAGCACGCTCCACAATTCCTTGTCCTTGAGGATTGTATGGTAATCCGTGATTAAGCTGTACCTCCATCTGATTACAGAAGGAGACAAAGGACTGAGCCGTATAGGCTGGTCCATTGTCCGTTTTCAGCTGCTGTGGTTTTCCCCATGCAGCCCAGGCCTCTAAGCAATGTCCTATGACATTGCGAGCCTTTTCTCCACTCATAGGTGTAGCATGTATGATACCTGAGCAGGTATCCACAGATACATGAATATATTTTAAGGTTCCAAACTCTGAAATGTGGGTAACGTCCATTTGCCAGATTTTGAGTGGCAACAACCCTCTAGGGTTCACTCCCACACTGGGAGGATGATGATGAATCACACACTGAGGACAGTCCAAAACTACTTGTCTAGCATCTGCTCTAGACAAATGGAATTTCTGCTGTAGAGTTTTTGCATTTACATGAAATAATTGGTGAAACTGTCTGGCTTGGTCCAGGAATGAGCTCCAAAAAATGCATTCCATCCTGGTCCATTGATCAACTTTATCATTACCTTCACTTAATGGTCCAGGTAATCCTGTATGTGCTCTGATATGTTGAATATAAAAACACCTTTTTCTCTGCCAGATTAAAACTTGTAACTCTTGTAATAAGGCACATACTGTACTACTATTCTTAATAGGACCTGCTAATTCTAATACTTTCACTGCGTTGACCACATAGACTGAATCTGAAATCAAATTGAATGCAAATTGACATCTTTTAAACACCTCCATTACTATTTTCAATTCTACTATTTGGGGGGAGCCCGGTTGAAATTGACATAACACGGGCTCTTGTCTTTCTATCAAATAGGCTCCACAGCCTGTCTTTGAGCCGTCAGTAAACACATTTGGTGACCCTCGAAGTGGTACTGCTGAAGTAACCTTAGGGAATATCACTGGGTGCTCCTTAAAAAATAATAGTAATGGATGTTTAGGGTAATGGTTATCAATCACTCCTTCAAAGCTACATTGCAATATTGCCCAGTCATCTACAGTGCCACACAAAATCTTAATTTGATAACTGGAATAAGGCACTATTATACTGGCAGGAGCAACTCCAAAAGACTGCAAGCATTGTTGGATACCATTCAAGGCTAAAGCAGCAAGTGCAGTGGGATAATGTTCTATGGATTTTTTCGGAGAAATCTTTGAATAGGTCCATAATAATGGTCCGTCCTGCCATAACAATCCTGTAGGTTGACCATAGGTGGCAAATATGCACAATGCAATGGGCTGTCCTTCCTGCCATCTCTTTAGGAAGGCACTCTGTAACCTTTCTTCCACTTTACATAAAGCTTTTCTTGCTTCATCTGTTAATTGCCTAGGAGAATTAAGTGCTGAGTCACCTTTCAAAATATCATATAGGGGTCTTATTTCATAATTTGGTAGCTTTAAATAGCCTCTTACCCAATTGATATCTCCTAACAACCTTTGAAAATCATTTAAAGTCTTTAAATTATCTTTTCTTATCTCAATCTTTTGAGGTATTATCTTTTCAGGTCCAACCTTCGCTCCTAAATAATCAACCACATTTTCCTTTTGAACCTTATCAGGAGCAATAAACAACCTTTTCTTTTTTAATAATTGAACTAATTCTTCATAGGCCCGATCTAACATTTGTTCACTCTTAGCTGCCAGTAAGATATCATCCATATAATGAACACATCTCAAATCTGGAAAATTCTTTCTCAAGGGAGCAATGGCTTCCCCCACATATAGTTGGCACATAGTGGGGCTGTTTGCCATGCCCTGAGGCAATACTACCCATTCAAACCGCTGATCAGGTTCCTCATGGTTACAGGATGGAACAGTAAATGCAAATCTCTCACTATCCTTGGCACACAAAGGGATGGAGAAAAAACAGTCTCTTATATCTATAACTATAATGGGCCATGAGGCTGGCAAAGATGATAAAAGCGGCAAGCCGCGCTGCACTGGGCCCATGATCTGCATTTGTTGATTTATGGCACGCAGATCATGCAATAATCTCCATTTTCCAGATTTCTTTTTAATGACAAAGATAGGTGTATTCCAGGGAGATACAGATGGTTTTATATGCTTTAAAGACATCTGTTCATCCACCAAATCTTTGGCTGCATTCAGTTTTACAGAGGAAAGTGGCCACTGAGGAACCCATACTGGATCCTCCGTTTTCCAAGTTATAGGAATGCCCTCCTCAGTGGCCCCTAGGAAAAACCCAGGCCCTGTCTCTTTTGTCTTTGCTGCATAGATATGGGACTCTTTCGTCCCTGCAAATATTTTCCTATTCCAAAGCCTGGAGCATATCCCATATCTTGCATCATACGTCGGGCTGAATCAGAATAGTCATTACTCAATTTAAATCCCATATCCTTTAAAAGGTCTCTTCCCCAAAGGGAGATAGGGAGCTCAAGTACATATGGCTGCATTTCTCCTGAGTGGTTCTCTTGGTCCTGCCACTTTAAGAACCTTGCACTCATATCTGGAGTCTTAGCATAACCCAGGCCTTGAAGTGTTTGAGAAGAGGCTTGTACGGGCCAACCTGAAGGCCAGTCTTTCTTTGCTATGATACTCCTATCAGCCCCAGTATCCAAAAGGCCCAGGATCTTTTTACCATCAACTTTTAACTCCAAGACGGGGCGTTGGTCCAAATCCAGGGAGAGAAAAGTCAAATCTGTGCCCGTGGACCCAAAACCATCTTTTCCTCTCTCTCTATCCTTTGCTGCATAGCGGTCATGTAAGCTCGGCAACATGATCAATTGAGCAATTCTATCTCCAGGAGAGATAGCCGTTATACCACGGGGGGAGGCTACCATGATCTTAACCACTCCTGTATAATCTGGATCTATAACTCCAGGATGGACAATAAGTCCTCTCAAGGCTGATGATGACCTCCCCAACAACAAACCAACTGTATCAGGTTCAAGGGGTCCTTTAAAATCTGTTTCAATTAACTGGACCCCCATTTGGGGTGTTAATACAAGTCTGGTGGTGGAGCAGAGGTCCAATCCTGCTGAGCCTGCAGTGGCTCTCCGTGGTCTCTCGGATGGCGGAGGGTTGGCCATCTCTCTTGATTCTGTTCTTTGTCCTGATTCTCTACTGCCCCATATATTTGTGGGCCCTGAGGTCGTGGGCCCCGCTGTCCATTTTTTGGACGAGCGCCACCGTAACCTTGAGTTAAAGGCTGGCCATGGATGTCTATCACTGAACGGCATTCATTAGCCCAATGGTTCCCTTTTTTACATTTAGGGCATAACCCCGGCCGCCTGGGGCGTTGTACATTTCCTGTACTTTCTGTACTCCTTCCCCTGGGGCACTGTCTTTTAAAGTGTCCCATCTTGCCACACTTAAAACAAACTCCTGAACTTCCTCCACCTTTTCTGGCCAACTGTATTACTGCGGCAGCAAGACCAGCATTAGTTAACGGCCCTCCAAGCTCTCTACACACTTTCATCCAGGCTTTTAGGCCTTTGTTCTTATAAGGGGTGATAGCGGCTCTACATTCTTTGGTACATTGCTCATAGACCAACTGTTTTATTAGTGGCAAAGCAGTATCCGGGTCACCAAAAATCTTCCCTGCTGCTTCCACCATTCGTGCTACAAAATCTGAAAAAGGCTCCATGGGGCCCTGTAGAATCTTAGTTAAGTTCCCACTCACCTCCCCTTTATTAGGAAGAGATCTCCAAGCCTTGATAGCTATCTTGTTTATTTGCTCATAAATCTGAATAGGATATCCTATCTGCTGGTTGGCAAATCTCCCCTGCCCAAGCAGCATATCTCTATCCCAGGCTGGATTTCCATCTCTCTGATTATTGGCTGCTTGCTCAGTGGCATACTCAATCAAGAAAGCTTTCCAGTCTAAGTATTGCCCTGGACTTAAGCAGGCACGGACCAGGCCACTCCAATCACTTGGAGTCATACAATGTCTGCTTAATGCTTCTACTTGAGCCATTGTAAAAGAAGCAGTAGTACCATAGGTACGAACCGACTCTGCAAGAGGTTTTACTACTTTAAAATCAAGCGGTTCCTCGTACCTGTTCCCTTGTGGGTCTTGATATACAGGATAAGCAAACTGTAATTCTGTTCTTACTTGTGTCCACATCCCCGGGCAGAAAGATCTCCCTACTTTCAGGGACTGAACTGGCTGATCTATCTGAGTGGCTTCTGGATATGGAGGAGGAGTTGAAGGTGCCATGGCAACAGCTCCACCCACACCGACTGCAGCAGCAGCTCCTCCCACACTGACTGCCGCCTGCGTGTCCTTCTCTTTTATCTTTTTCTTTTCCTTTTTTCTTATAATAGTCCTCTCCAACTGTTCTAGTAGAGCATGTAGCTCTCCTTCAGAATCTGTGCTCTCTGAGTCCTCAAAATCTCTAAAATCTCTAAAATCTGTGAGATCGGGATAGAGAGGAACTTTCTTTTTGCCTCCCTTTTCACTGTCTACTTGCTCAGATCTTTCCCCTTGCAGCAGTTCCAAGGCTGACTCTCCCTCTTTGATTGCATTACAACATCTCTGATCTTCTAAACAACTCCTCACCATTTTCCAAATCGGTCTTACTCCATGCTTCAGAGTCCCTTGCTCCCAAGCAAAATCCAAGTCCCTACCCAATCTGTCCCAGCAGGATACTGTAAGATTCCCGGACACCGCAAACCTCGGAGCCACGGAATCACATTCATTCAAAAATCTTTCTAGGGTAGACTTCTTAATCTTTAATTTCCTAGCTAAAAGTAGCTCCTGAAGAGCCAGAAAAATTGGGTGTGACTCAGACAACCCCATGTTTAAAAATTTACTTTCAGTTTGCAGCTTCCCCACGAAACTGTATCTTTTGTTCGCTATCTCCGCGAAACTTTACCGTACGTTCACTATCTCCGCGAAACTTCACCGTACATTCGCTATCTCCGCGAAACTTTACCTTGTGTTCGCTATCTCCATGAAACTTTATTGTCCTGATTTATCCCAGGAACTTACCAACGCGTTGCCCCTGACTGCAGGAGTTCTGAGTCTTTTCTGGGTTCCCCGTACGGGCCACCACTTTGTCGCGTCCCCCCTTGTCCAGCAAGGAATGATGCAACTCGCAAAAGCTCTTCTCCTGCAGTTTATTCAGGTCCCTTGAAAACAGTCTTCTGAATGCCTGGGCAGACCCAACCCACAGGCTAAATACTAAATGAACAGCCAATCAAGTAAAGCCAAGTGGTGCTATCTTAGAGGCCCACGTATGCGGAAGCAAGCCAGATCAGCGGTCTTAGCCAAATATGGACTTGTTTATCATCGAGAGCGCTCACCGTCGGGCTGGTGGAAGGCGGAGACCAGCGCCATCTTTAAGGCGCGGCACGTCGCAGCTCTCTACACATACCAGCCCCTTTCAGTTCAACAGTCATATGAGGGCTGAGAGCTTCCTCTGGCACTTGGGGCCTACATGGTGGCACTTCCAGGACAAATTGTCCTAATACTAGGTAACAAAGTCTATGTTCCTGATCCTTTTTGTATATTGGTTGTAGGATAGTTATCCTGTACTATATGGCTAAAATCCAATTATAAGTGAGCAGATGCCATGTGCATCTTTCTGAGTCTGGGTTAGCTCATTCAGGATAAGCTTTTCTGGTTCCATCCATTTGGCTGCGAAACACATGATTTCCTTGTTTCTGATAGGTGAGTAGTATTCCATTGTGTAAATATACCACAATTTTTTTTATCCATTCATCATTTCTAAATAACATGTTTCACGATGCCTGTGCTGGATATCAGTATACCTATGTGCATATCTTTTGGGTTGCATTGACTTGGAATGTAATTTTCCTTTCAGCCTGGGTGTGAATTTCTATTGGGAGAAGAAGCCTTTGATGTTAACTCATTCAAGAATCTCTGTCTGTCTCTCTCTCTGTCTCTACCTATCAATATGTATCTGTCTATCTTAGATAAGATAACATTAATCATTGTATCATTTGGATATCAAATTATTTAAAAATAATATATATGGTTATATATGTAATATCAGTGTTACTTTTCACATTTACTCTTTTTCTCATTCCTGCCTTTCTCACTTGTGAGCATAGAGCCTTAGGCTTCACTTACAAGGGAGATGTGCTCAACAACCTATCCTTAACGACAGCTTCTGGGCCACTAATTTTTGAAGTTAGTCTTCTAGTTAGAAGGGCAAAATTTAGTACAAAAGAGATGCCAGTAATGACAGTTATTACTTCAAACACTTCTGAAATAATAACCTTAAGTGTGCTTCACCAACATTTCTCAATATTAGAATTATGATTTCTGATGTAAATCTAGCTCTAGGTGCAGATATTGGTAGTTATGAAGCTTTACACAGGCCCATTGGATAAAACCGATGTCTGTAATGACTCAAAGCATGTGTAGACCCCTAAGGTAAGATGTCTCCATTTTGTAGTGGTTCTTAGGAAGGACTTCTTAACAATACTTATGATAATGCTTCTAATGCATACAGATTGCAGCTGGGTCTTGCAGAGATTCAAATTGAATAAACTGAATGCTTTTCAACCCATAAAATAGGCAATACATTTGTGTGAGAAAATAAAAAAGCACACATGTCTATTTCTAAATAACAGCAGATTTACTGAAGCCCGATCAGAGTTGGCTGGAGAAAGTTCTCAAAGAAAAACTACACTTGATGTCCAGGCTCTACTAACAATTCCTTTATAAAGTTCAACATTATGAGTAAACCCATCTGTGTGAAGAGAGATAATGGGATCTGTTTTAGTCAGTTGTGATAATGAGTTACCAGCATTTTGTTGATCATCCTGGCATTGCCTCAATACAATGACAAAGAAAATGTAAATACCTCTCTCCATAAAGATCTGTTTTATATATGTAGGATGGTATCTGATGAGTTTCCCACAAGCACTGTGGAACAAAGAAGCTGAAACATGAATAGACATCTCATGTTGGGCATTGGATGGGTGGATAAGGAAAGCTTCCCTGAAACCGTACTTTTTAATTATTAAACACTTATTTATTTCTAACTATATTCACTTATAGCATATACACTTAATTACTATTCCTGTAAATTCCTACAACCCCTATGAATTCCTACAACCCCTATGAATGCCTACAACCCCTAAGACCTAACCACTAAACCTATTGATAAGGATACAGTCTCTGGGGTAGGTCCTCAGTCGCCAGGAAACAAGTCTCGGGGGTAGACCCTTTAATGCACTTAGCAGTCTTTCTTCTGGAATATCTCAGACGCAGTTTCGTCAGGGTAAATTGGCTATGGCAGTCTCACCTTAAATAAGGCTTGAGGCTTTCTTCTCTCTGGGAGACCTCAGCCTTCTGTAGGCCAACGTATTTCCTTCGTATCAGCAACTCTGCCGCTCTGCCTCAGTCTTTAAAGCCGGCCACAGTTCCATTCAGGCCACTGTTCAGACAGGTCAAACCCCTCTAGGCAAAAGCTGAGCCACAGGGTTAGTCCTTGGTCTTTTGCTGTCCTGCTGAGGCTTTATCTGCTCACCAACTTCCTTCTGCCTCAGGGAGATCTGGCCATTGGTTCACCAGCACTTTCTCCAGCAGTACTCTTGGAGCTCTCTAGTATCAGGGGCCCTTAGCACGCAGCTCCACAGGGGCTCATCCACTTGTCCTTAAATAGGATTGCTCCTTGTTCCACCTGCTTCAGCTTAATTTGGGCTCTGCCCCTTTAACAGTTGAAAACAATGCCAAGTCATAAAGTCTTCGCTTGTTTCACCTGGCTTCAACCTTGTTTTTCAGTCTAAAGAGACTCTCCTCTTTTCATGTGACTTCATCCATAAGCTGATAAGCTAATTGCTCACAGCGTAGTTGATGTTCATGCCCTGAATTAAGAGAGTGTATCAGAAACCTAGATATTCACTAAATCTAACTTATATTAATCTATAAACCCCTACACTTTCCCTCACACAAATGTGTCCCAGTGCCATCTACCTTACAGAGCGGGGTCTTCTCTGGGGAGTCTCTATGATCTAAGAGGTAAGAGACTGAGAAGCAAAGTCAACATGGTAGTTTAACGGCCAAAGAAACTAGAAGATGCAGGGGAGTTGACATGGATTGCTAGTCAGGGTACTAGTATGGTGAAATTCACTTTCAAGAAAAGCTACCAAGAGGAAATAAAATGTCTTCTTCACTGTGGCTCTGACTCCAGATTCTGGAGTGAAATGGCAGACTGGTTTCTAAATGTTAGAATGAGGAAGCCATGGTTACAGATTACTGGGGAGTGAGTGTAAATCACAAGAGCTTTTCTCTGATAAAAAAGAAATGAATTGGGAGACTCAGTTAGATATCAAATTTGTAGACAGAAAATACAAATATCCTTCTGTTTTCTTTTGCAATAACTCCAGTTTGACTCCATTTATGCTCCCAGTTGTAGAGATGTTTCCACTATATATGGATATAGGGATCCAGAGTTGACATTGCTCATTTAAGCATAGAATGAATTTGAGTCATATCTGATGTTCCCACCCTGTAAAGTGATGGAGACCTGGGACTGAGGTTGAACAGTCAATCACAGGATTTCTCTCTCTCTCTCTCTCTCTCTCTCTCCCTCTCATTCTGTGCAGGTAGAGACAAGCAAAAGAGGTTAATTTTATTTGTGAGGCTAACGTTATTCTAGGATTTTTAGGATTTTCCCAGAGAAGCAATACCCTGAAATGACGTTTTCACTCAAATTTATGCCAGTTTTGTAGCAGGACCTTAAAAGATGACAAGCCATGTGTTTTTTGTGTTGATCTCTGACCGATTATAGTGAAAGAAGGTGAGAGATTTTTGTCTTGAAAGCTTCACATGCTGGGGAATCAGTATCCTTCAGAAAATGGAGACCAAAAAGGGACTTGGGTAACTCATCACACATGTGTGAGAAGATCCTTCTTGGCTGTTTCTGAAACAGAGTCTCAGAATTGTGCTAAGTATGCAAGTTTATTGAAGGCTAAAGACATCCTAGGTGAAAGAGGTTTTTGTGGAAGAAAACTATTATATTGCTTTGTTTGTTTGTTTTTTGTTCAGAGTTAGAGAGCCTGGTGGAATGATAGGAAGGGATATGGTAGCAGGTTCCTGTGGACCAGGAAAAATGAGCTTGAAAAGTTAGGTTTCTGAGCTCAAGACTTTCACAAACCATTACTTCTCAAAGGGAATAAAGTAGCAAGAGTTCTTTACATCGTGGAACTGTCCTTCTTTTGCTTTACTGTTTGTTTCTTCTTATTGCTTTTCTAGCTCAGTGTTCACCTCATCTCATTTTTGAGGTCATACTGCATAACTGGCATGTTGGTCTCTGAACTGTCCTTCCTTGGTTAGGATTGTTCCAGGACTTGAAGGATGGAGGATTCACGTGGCAGGTGCAAAGAGAAGGCCTGGATGATGCTTGAGGCAGGGATTGCTAACTGATTCTCATGTAATTCCCTCCTAGTCAGCCTCTGATGATCTCAAACTAAAGCCAGTATTTCATAGGGATACAAGTAAAACATCCCACAGGTACATTATACTACATGTTTTTACAAATAGAATTCTATTACCTTCCCCTATGTTCAGTGCCTACACTTTAGTGATAGCATCAACGTTTTCTGTCTGAAATCACCCTTCTTGCCTGTAGCTCTTATGCCAAATCTGTAGGGGCTTTGTGGGTAGTTAAGGATAGCTGAATGTGGTCTGAAAGAGCAATGTGGTACATATGACTTTAATAACAGTATGTGGGAGCTAGAGGCAGGAGGATCTCTGTGATTGCATCAGACAAAAAAGATAAACTGTTCACAACAGGAATCTACCTGAGACACTTCTGAAGTCTCTACAGCCCCTTCCAGGGGTCTGAGCAACTTAGGTATCTTCCCACGGGGGCCTCAGTTATAGCAGACCATAGTGTTGTCTGTCATTTGTAACAAGTGAGCTTTGAAGAAACTTGGAAAAGTTACTCCCTTCGGGATCTGCCAACTAAGATGCGTCACACCTTGTTAGGACAGTTATGGGTTCTCTACAACCAATTAAAAGTGAGTATTTTGATGAGTTACTACTTGTTCATTTTACAGCATTTTATATATGTTTATTGACAATGTTCCTACTTGAATGATATTGACAGAATGGTATCTGTAAAACTTAAATTTGAAGGCATTTGAAACTAATATACATTGACATTGTTAATCTGAATTAAAGACACAAAACCTGAGGGCTACAGAAAGTGAAACATAGTGGTATTAAAACGTGCAGCTGATTTTAATCCAGGTATATTTGCTTGCAAAGTACATGCATTTGACTGAATCATTACACTTGATCACATATTCCAATCATACCCTTATATTTACTTTACTTTGAATGGATGGTGTGAGCACTTCTCTTAACAAATGTCTTAAAAGTGCATTTGAACCATTTACATACACATTTCCCTTCTGCATGACAGATATAAGCGACTTTAAGTAGCATAGCATGTTTTCAGTAAGGTTTCTCCCATCTGTATATAAACTCATGGGACCAGTTGTCAGGACAAATGAAGGAAGGAATTCTGTGTTGAAGTATTTCTTCATGTGGATAATATTCTTTTACAGAGCCATCACACTTGCAGAAAGATGTATGTACAGAAGTCAATAGTAGATAATTAATGAATGTCCATAATTATGATTTAGAAAATTAACATTCAATTGCTAAAATATAAAAAACAAAACCAAAACTTAATTGGAAGAAATTGAACTTTCTCCTTTGAAAATATATTTCTAACCCAGACTCAGAAAGTTACACATGGTACATATTCACTTATAACTGGATATTAGCCATATAGTACAGGATAACCATCCTACAGCCCACAGAACCAAAGAGACAGGGACCTAGCATAACTGTCCTCTGAGAAACCCCACCCAGCAACAGATAGAAACAGATAGCTGAGACCCACAACCAAACATTAGGTGGAGCTCTGGGAGTCATGTATAGGAGAGGCAGGAGGAATATAGAGACCCAGAGGGGACAAGAACACCAGATGAAGATCAACAGAACCAACCAATCTAGCCCCTAGAGGCTTACAGAGACTGAAACCCCCAGAAAAATAAAATAAAAAGGGAAACAAAGGCACATATATAGACTAGACCTAGGCCCCCTATATATACATAGATGATAGGCAACTTGGTCTGCATCCAGATCCCTTAAAATTTGAGATGGGGGTGGAGGTGGGGTCTTTATCAGGGACTTTGTTGCCTGTTAGTGGAACACCTTACCCTAACTGGGCTGCCAGTTGGGTCCCAGTGCAAGAGGAAACTCTTAGCCCTTGTGTGACTTATGAACTGAGGTGGGTCAATATATGCCCCCCCCACCTCATCCTAAGAGAAGGAGAGGAGGGAGAGGGGGAAGAGGGTAGAGAAGGGTGGGACCAGGAGGGGAGGAGTGAAGAGCTACAATTGAGATGTAACGTGAATAAATAATAATAAAAAAGAAAAAAACATATTTCCTCTGAGAGTAGCCATTCATACTACATTTATAGAAAGACTATGTTACTATAAATTCCCCACAAGAATTACTTGAATGATTCACATTTCATTAGATGTAAAACTATATTGGCAACTTTGTAATAACAGAATTTTTGTAATTTTCAGAAAATTAACTCCTATCAAATAAAAATGTTTTGATTATAAGTGCACCATTATCTCACAGGAATGTTAATGACATATATTCAAAATATGGTAGGCTTTTTTGTTACAGTTGTTTGCATGACTATAATTCTGGTGAATTAGAAAGTCTGACACTTGTATTGGCTTAGATCCCACTTGTATCACACTATAAACTGTTGATGGTGTTTGCTTAAGAGGCTTACAGTGTTAAGTAGGAGTCTGAGGGTGGTTTATTTTGCCCTTATGCTGTGAAGCTCTAAGGCAAGACTAACTTCTTAGGCGCTTTCAATACACAGGTTTTTAAAGCTAGTTCTGAGTTTAGCTGCCAATAAGAAATCTGTATCTCCACTAGTGTGTTTCTGTGACTAGTCATTTATCTCCAAAATGGCTGCTTTTCCTTTACTATAGGATAATTCATATTCTGAATTATCTTTCAATTTGCTGACGTCCCTTACACAGCTGACAGATATGAAGAGGACATTTATCTCCTCTCACTTATAACCTGGTTCCTTGTGTTTCTTTCTACAGTTAGATATTTGGTGGCATTTTTCAGAAATACCCTTCTTCAAATGTTTTCAAGAATGCCTTGATATAAACTGCTCCATTCTTGCAAGCATGCTGATTATGCATGGAATCTAAACTTATTCGCCAAGCGTGTCATGATTAATACACTTGAAAACCCCACTCCTGAGAAATATGCTTCTGGTCTCACATCTCTTTTGTAGGGAAAACAGTCCTCTTCGTTTCCAAACATAGAATTTGTCATAGACACTTGACCCACAGCTAGCTTAAGCTGAGTTCTTATCATTTTTAAGGGTTTTTTTTGCATCTCATATTAATGCCTTCCCATTGTATGTAAACTACAGATTTTCAGTTGTACTAGCAGAAAACACACTGTCCACTTTAACAATAAAGAGGTCAACTATGTAGAGTGTTAGTCCCCAGGATTGTTGGGGAGGGGTTGAAAATGAGGCTCATGCTACCGAAAAGCTACAGAGGTCTGAGCAGTAAGAACAAATGAGCAATGGCAGAGCCTGCCTCCTGGAATATACTGAGTTCACTAATTTTTCTCACTCTTGGTCATTGCACACAGTTCAGAGTATTTTTAATGAGAGTAGAGTTCATTGCTTAACTATCCTCTGCAATATCTAGCTTCTATCAAAGAGAAGTAAGACTTCTGGATTCATAGTTCAACCAGAGGATCACACAGAGGATGAAAATCAGTGTGCATTTATCAACACAATGGGAAATAAATGCCAGGGATGTTGACACAAAACAAAACAAAGAGAAACCCATTACCTAGACCTAAGTGCATTTATGGCAGAATGCTGGCACCCATTGCTGCCACTTAGCAAAGAACCAAGTATAAGAAACTCATGCACCTTGGTGTGTATGATGTGTAACATGAGAGTTATCTTTCCTAGTCTGATTTTAGTAAAGTTAAGAAGTCCATCTGTTATTTTTTATATAGCTCTTCTACTTAAAATTATGTCAGAGTTCTTATCTGTCTTGTGTGTGTATATGTGTATGAGAGAGAGAGACAGAGAGTGAGAGAGAGAGAGAGAGAGAGAGAAAGGGAGGGTGTGAGAGAGAGAGAGATCCTTAGGTTTCTCACTACCCTGGAACTCTCCAGGTATGCTGAAATGGCTGCTTAATGAACCCCAGGGATGCACATGTCATTACAAGAGGACCACCATACCTGGCCTTTTAACTATGGCATCTGGGGATTGAATTCAGGTCTTATGCCTGCAAAACAAGTATCTTACTCACCCAACTGTATCACTGGTCCCTAGAAAAATCTGTCTCTTGAACTAAACACAGTATACATGAAGGAATGAGAAATCCTCCAAAACAGCAATGAACCAGAGTCCCTTAAAGCCAATTTAAGGGCAAGATAAACATAAGTCTCACTGTGGGTCATGCCAAAGTGTCCTCCTCATACCAATTTGTCTTTAGACACATACATTTAATATAAGTCAAACATTAGCATATTGATCCTCCTCATAAACAGGGATGATTTAAGCCATATATTTGATATGAAATTATGGAGAACATTTACATTTATTTTAGTAATTAATATGAAGTTCAACCTGATTAGAGAAGTGGAGAGAAATTTTGAACTGTTAAAAAACATTTTTAAATCCTTGTGCGAAACAGAGAGAGAAGGCCAGCATGTGTATGCATCAGTACAATATAGGATCAGAGGACAACTTGGGGGTTCCAAAGTTTGTCAAGTCCTAAGCCTTGGTGGCAGCTGTTCTTTCCTTTAGAACCATACCAAGGGGCCCAAAAGGGAACTTCTTTGGAATTATGTGATTGATATGCTTGAAAGATATAAATTATTCTAATTTCAAGGGACTTTTGTAGCAGTTCACAGTAATTTGCCTACCAAAAATCATTCCCATATTAGAGAAAAAAAACATAAACAGAAACCAAGGTATAAATAATATGAAAGCTGATTTTACAAACTTTACTAAAAATTAAGAATACCCTTTTCAGATTTCCTTATTCAGTGACACTGGTGCACAACCAGAGGACAAAGTTTAATAGCATTTGTTCAGAAATTTTATACTTCTACAAGCTAGCAAAGCATTTGGAGACCAATACTGAATGAGACCACCATAATCTTAAAACCTATGGACAATGTAGCAGAGACTCACAGCAAGCATCCCTGTCAATGGTAGTGATTTGGTAGAGATATCAGTAGAGTTAAGAGAATCCATCAGCTAACCATATAGATTTCTAAGATAAATCCATTCTTGTCACTAGTAAAAAATGTCACTAGTAAAAAAAAGAAAAAAATGACCCTTGCATTAGCAACCCCTTTAGCTGTGAGAAGATTTCTGCAAGTCAGATAGAGTAGAGTATATCTCCTCATGTGTTACATGTGGCAAATTGACATTTCTGATGTCTTCTGATGGCTGGGCACTGTGCTCTGATTCTGGCTATGTTTGGGATGCAACACTGAATTTGTGTTTTCAACAGTATCGATTGGAGAGAAGATTGAACATACCGTACTACTCCCTAACACACTTGGAACACTCTCCAGGGAACCTTATTTTCCACTGTGCTATTTGTTATAAGTACTGGTCTTTTACAAAATTAAATGTCTTATTGTTCCCATTTTCTCTTTTCACTTGCTCTAAGTAGAAAGAGTGACATTATGTGAAAGTAAGAACTCCATAGTTCATTTCGTGCATCAAATGAACACTGAAGATGAAAATGGAAGCTGCTAGATGAATGTATGTCAATGGTTAAACTAAAGCAACTTGAGATCTGAAAGTCTCTATTTCCTCCCTTTTATCTGCTTCTATTAGAGCTTGGAAAATCCTACTTAATTGTGTGAATTGCTCAGAGGCCTTGAAATCCTTCTCTCATCTGTTGAAGTATGCCTCTTGGCTCCCCTCAGTCCTCATTAAACTCCTCTCTCCTTCTCTCTCTCCCTCCCTCTATCTCCCTCTTCCTCTCTCCCTACCCTTCTTCCCCTCTCTCCCTGTCTTCCCTTCCCCATCTCATTTCCTCTCCCCCTCTTCCTTCTTCCCTCCCTACTCACCTTCAGTGTCTCTAGAGAAACTACTTTCATTGCTTTTAGTCAGCGAGCCCTGGGCTGAAAGGATCAATGGTCTGTCTAGGACAATAAAAGTTCCTGCAGTAGATATAGGCCATGTCACCAAGAAAGTGCCATCAAGCAGCCAGTGAGCTGGACCATCTAGAAGAATGCCTCTTGTTGAGGGGCAGGCTTGTGTGCTGGAATATTAAGTCCATGACCATGCCGTAGTTGAGCACACTGCTGAGGGACACCATGCAGAGGTCAGAGAAGCATGGGAGGACACAAAAATAGTTTTGTGGAAGTTGCAGAAGTCACAGGGCCTTGGTGATGCTCCTGTTGTTCCTTCGTCAGATGGCCAACACCTTCTGTGACCTGCACGAGTCTGCTGTGTGAGCCCCTGCTGCAAGATCAGCAAGTGCCTGTGCTGTTCTTTGTTTACTATGTGGGCCTTGAACTCCGGTTCAGGGGTGACAGTTTCTGTGCACCAGCCATGCAGCATGAAATCAAGTTTTGTCAGAATGTTCCTCTGACTATCATAGTGGAGGCCACGCGGTTGTAATAATACTTTCAATTCCTCTCAGTGGACTTGTCGTGCCAAATCTGGGTGTCTTCCTCAACACTGATAATCTCAAGGTACACAGTAGGTGCAGTATATCTACTTACAGGGTCAGCATGTAGCCTCAGTCAAAGACATGGTCCTCAAAATAACTCAGGCTAATCTCATTGCTGGCATAGATGGCAGCTGGGTTCACCTCAGGGCTCAGGAGGTCAGTCATGCCCCAGAATCTACACACCCTGATTATGAGCCATATGTGCCACTCACATCTGGTGCTTGGTACCCAGGCAGTGAGCTCTGAGACATGGGGGTTTGAAGCCAGAATGGGAGGGTAAAGACAAGGCCTTCTACAGCCATCTTTGGCCTCTGCACAGCATCCCACAACAAGCTTCCACCTGTAGCCTCCCTGCACCCTGGTTGGCATTCTCCAACCAGCTCTGCTTTTCTGATGGCTACCAGCAAAGCCCTGTTTTCTTTCTCCAAAATAATCAGCAAAGGGGACTGTTGACATCTCTCAGAGCCTGCCCGCTCTAAGTGGTACCTTCAGCTGATGAGGTCATACCCACACCTGCAGACATCCCAGGATGGCTGATCCAGTGTTGGAGTGGTGTGCCTTTTAACAGTCTGCAATGCTGAGTGAAGATGGGTATCCATTCACAAATCACTGCTTGGGAGAGCCATTGTCTTTCCAAGACAACCAAACACTTCTCAATCCTAGCATCCACTAAACCAAATTAATAAAAAAAATATGAAGTTTGAGTAAAATGATTGGAAATGTATTTATATTATAGTTTAAAGATGATATATAGTTTTCAAAAACTGGATGTACACTCTCCCTAGTTCTTTGTTCATGTAGATGTCGTGGCTCACACTATCAATAGACTAGTAGTATGTACCATGAACCCTGTGACCTGCCCCCATCTGTGGGGGGGGGCATAGGAAACCCAATATACCAAGTCCATTATCCAGTATAAACAAATTCTAGCTTAAGGGGAAAATGTTGCTTTAATGAATATTTGGGGATTAATATATATATATATATATGTGTGTGTGTGTGTGTGTGTATGTATGTATGTATGTATGTATGTATGTATGTATTGTTGTTGTTGTTTGTTTGTTTTAGTCTAAGAAGAAGCCTCAAAGCCCATTAGGTAGTTTCTTATGATCGTTATAACAGCTTTGTTAGAATGACATGCCTTAACTTCACAAGTCGCTTCATGTACTCTGTGTAGAAAACCACCACCCAAAGAAAACACTAGCATTTGATGAATTAGATAGTAAATCTGAGTCTGAAATGCACAGATATGAGTTGCTATCAAATGTATTTTGTGTGTGATTTTTTTTTTAGATATGTCATGGTTACGATGTGTCTTGCAATACAGAATATGAGTCTAGATCTCAGAGAAGTTAGGCTTAGAAGGAGATACCTTTATCAGTTTCTTTGAGGACTCTCTTAAAACACCAGTTTGAATACTCCCACAGTGTTTAAATCCCATAGACTGGAATTTGATATTAAACTCTCAGTCTGCAATGTTGTTAGGATAAATGTGCAGTGACAATAAATCAAGAATTATAATTTAGCCTACATAGTTTTCTTTGGGTATTTAGTATAAAATTCTTTGAGGCATTTCTCTACTTTGAATGTCCCATGACAAATGAACCTCTTCTCTCTCTCTCTCTCTCTCTCTCTCTCTCTCTCTCTCTCTCTCTCT
>CAJQZJ010031879.1:2757993-2778023 GCA_907164525.1 Lophiomys imhausi
CTCTCTCTCTCTCTCTCTCTCTCTCTCTCTCTCTCTCTCTCTCTCTCAATCTCAATCTCTCTCTCTGTAACTCCCCTGTCTGTTCTTCCCCTACTCTCATGTAGAGAGTAACAATATCTTTACAGTTCCTACATTTTTCTTATCAGTTGTTGTCAGTTTTACAATAAATTGCTAGAATGCAGACAAAGTGCCTCAGATGATTCTTACCAAATAAATCTCAGTGGAAAAAAATCACCTTCTTCCTTCTTTATTATTGAACAGATTATCTTCAAAGCAGGAAGATGTTCAAGAAGAAATAAAATGAATATAGAAAAAAAAAGTAAATGTCAGGTCCTGGGAGTGGTAAGCTGCTAATAACAACTTGCTCAGGCCTCAGGAGCTGTGTCTTCCACTATTTATCCACTCATTAAATACTGTGCTAAGTTTTGACATTTAGATTTGCCTACTCGTGAAATTTAGATGAAAATAAATAGTCTATGGGGCTTGGCAGGTAATACTGTCTGGATAACTAACCAATGATGACTTTAAGTATAAAGGATTTGATAAACACCAGTTTTATTTGATCTTAATTAATATGTGTATCAAATATAACACTACGTGGTTATTCTTGGAGAAATGTGTGCTTTAAAGTATATGACATTTTCCCATTGTTTTTGTCTCATTAGACGCATATAGTCTCATTCATTCAGGTGCTAATGACTCCTGATTGCTATCCTGCCTTGACTGAAAATGAGAATTATGTGTATAAGATTATAGAGTGTTAATTTGCCTCCAGTAGACTTCCATGAATGGTTTGGCAGCATGAGCTAAACAAGAAATTGTCAAAGATAAGAAGACCTGGTCCTTTTACGTATGTATGAAACTTACATCATAAGAAGTCATTTGGGGTTTATTTTCAATTTTATATTTAGAAACTGGGACCACTTAGTTTTGTTCTGTTGAGTATTAAACCAAAGCCCTTGTGCTACCACAAAAAAAAAAAAAAAAAAAAAAAAACCTTTTGTGAGGTTTTTTCTTAGCATCTTTGGAAGTGGGGATGATAAAAACAGAAGTAAATCTACACGAACCTTTTAAATATTGATACTTCTATTTGAGATGTTGTCTCCATAGCGCTTCCACTTAGATGATTTAGCTAGATCTGTTCTTCCCAATAAGATGGGGAGCATAAATGGAGACAGAAAATTCATTTGGATATGTGAGTTATTTACACTGAAGCCTAGAATAGTACCCTCAGGAACATGATACTGTCCCTACCTGATTGGTGAGTGTGGGAAATTGTAATCTTTAATTCATAATTTTGACAGTTCACGTTCACTAATGAGCACAGGTCTTATTCATTAAGAGGCACATTCTCACAATTAGGACAATCAAGCAGTCATAAACCTTTGTATTTAATTTTTAATTCATGACTCCTTCAGATCTTTCTCCCTTTCAGACAACATTGTAAGTCGATGTTTACAAGTGATAATTGCATTATGCATTCTGAATGCAGTTATAAACAAAGAAAGTTTGAATTATTTATTTCAGTGAGTTAATCTTTAATGGGAGAAAAATTGGTTTGACTATGGTCATTACACACAGAAAAGGCCAGTTAAGATTTTGTGTTTAACATCATCTATTCTAAATATGCAAGTTAATACTTTGAAATATTGCTGAAAGGTCAATAAACTCAGGCTTGATTTAAACATTGTATGTAGCATGCATGTGAGGAATTATCATATGTCATACACCAAAAGCATATTAAAGAAAAAAAAAGAATTAGAGCACTTAAAAAACAAAGCTACTTAGGCTGTGTGGAGGCTCAGATATATGTTCTCAACAAATTTGGCAGCTGAGGGAGAAGATCTGGTGACCCCCTTGAAGACAGCAGTGATTACATAATTCCATGCTAGCCTGATCTACAATGTGTGACCTCTCCTAAAAAACGATGTGACTTGTTTTTAATTTCTATGAGTTACTTAAACATCTGTTTTGTTTTGTATTCTTGAAATATATTTTTCTTTTCCTTTTTTGTTTTTATTTATTTTTATGTTTATATATTACTTCAGGTTACATCTCCATCACAGTGCCCTCTTTCCTCTTTTTAACATTTATTCAAGTTACATCTTCCTCCCTCCTCCCCTCCTAATTCAACCCTCTCACCCTCTACTCCCTCTCCCTTCTCCTCCAGTGTGGGGGCCCCCACATATCAACCCACCTCAGTTTATCAGTCACATGAGGTCTAAGAGCTTCCTCCTGTTCTGGGGTCCTACATGGCAACTCAGTTAAGGTAAAGTATCCCACTGAAAGGTAACAAAGTCCATCACTGAGACTGCTCCCACCCTGCTGGCTAAGGGATCTGTATGACAAAGTTGCCTATCATCCATATTTGCATGGGGGGAGGGGATAGGTCTAGTCTAAGCTTTTCACTTCTTTTTCTGGTTAGCCTTTCAGTCTCTGTAAGCCTCTAGGGGCCTAGATTGGTTACTTCTGTTGATCTTCATGTGTTGATCTTGATCCCTCCAGATTGAGTCTCTTTATTCCTCCTCCCTCTCTTATACAGGACTTCCTAAGCTCCACTTAATCTTTGACTGTGTGTCAGCCTTTGCTTTGTTCTGCTCTGGGTAGTATTCTTCCAAGTTTCCTGTGCCCTTGGGATTGTGGGTTGTAGGATAGTTATCCTGTACTATATGTCTAGAATCCGGTTATAAGTGAATACTTGCCAGGTGTAGCCTTCTGAGTCTGGGTTAGCTCACTCAGGATGAACTTTTCTAGTTCCATCCATTTGGCTGCCTATTGGATGATTTCCTTATTTCTGATAGCTGAGTAGTATTCCATTGTGCAGATGTACCACAGTTTTGGTTGTTTTTTTTTTTTTTTTTTTTGGTCCATTTTTCCAGTGGAAGGGCTTCTGGATTGTTTCTAGTTTCTAGCTATTACAAATAAAGCTGCTATGAACAATATGTTTTTCAATAAATAACAAGGAAATGGCATTTCCAGGAAGATGTTATATATTAAATATTGAACAATCATAGAAATGATCGAGGGATATTTAATTCTGCCAAGTACTTAATGCACAATTCAGATCTTTCTCTGTGTCTGTCTGCCTCTGTCTCTTTCATTATGGGGCTAAAAGTAAAGAGTTTTAGACATGTATTTTCTCATTTGTCTATACAGATGCTTTTTACATATTATTTTATGTTCAGCTTATAGTAGTGACTATAATACCTCCGTGAGGAATTTGACGGGGAAATTTTGCAAAATATTTAACTTGAATATTAAATTTTTTAAGTTTAATCTAAATCAGCCTTCTGTGGGATGAGTTTAAACGCCAATGAAATGAATATTTAAAATGTGCCTAATCTCTGCCCTGCTAAAACAAATCTCTTTACTTAGTGTCATTCACATTAGCAATTTTGTGTTTTGAGCTTGTATTACCTTTGTTATACAGCAGTTTTCATTGTCTGAACTAAAGACTATCGGCAAAATTTTATGTAGAGTGAATGCCTTAGGTTTTGTAAATAACTTATATCATCAAATTCCTAATGCAGTGTATTGAATACATCCTGAGTCAGGAAAAAGAGTATAAAGTATTTCTCCAAATTTGTTAGTTCAGTGACATGATGGCCATAAATCCTCACCAACTTTGGAAGGATCAAGCCTATTTAAAGTAGTTGTCTCTCTTCTCTTGTATCTGCAAAAATCTCTCATATCAGGAACATATGGACATTTAATTTCAAATATAAAGTTAACAATTGGAGGGAGATTTTTTTAATACTTATTTATTACTTCAGGTTACATCTCCATCACAGTGTTCTCTTTCCACCCCTCCCAGTCCCGCCCTCCCACCTTCTACCCCCTATCCCTTCCATCCCACTCCTCTGGAGTGTAGTGTCCCTACATATCAGTCCCCTGCCCCAGTTCAGCAGCCATAAGTGGGCCAAGAACCTCCGCATACACTGGGGGCCTACAAGGCAACACCACTAGGGCAAAGTATCTCATTGACAGGAAAAAAAGTCTATGTTCATGTTCCCTTTAGTGCATTGGTTGTAGTATAGTTATCCTGTACTATATGGCTAAAATCTGACTATAAGTGAATAGATGTCATGTGGATCCTTCTGGGTCTGGGTTAGCTCACTCAGGATGAGCTTCTCTAGTTCCATCCATTTGGCTGCAAATTGCATGATTTCATTGTTTATGATAGCTGAGTAGTATTCCATTGTGTAGATGTACCACAATTTTTTAATCCATTCTTCGGTTGAGGAACATCTGGGTTGTTTCCAGATTTTAGCTATTACCAATAAGGCTGCTATGAACATAGATGAGGAAACTTCTTTGTGATTTGGTGAGGAGTCATTTGGATATATACCCAGAAGTGGTATGGCTGGGTCCCGAGGCAGAGCTATTCGAAGTTTTCTAAGATGTCGCCAGACTGACCTCCATAGTAGTTGCACAAGCCTGCACTCCCACCAGCAATGGAGGAGTGTTCCCTTTTCTCCACAACCTTGCCAGCATGTGCTTTCATTTGATCTTTTGATCTTAGCTATTCTGACAGGTGTGAATGGAAGGAGATTTTTGTTTTAATATCCTGACAGAAGCAGCCAGAGCAATGGAGATAAAATTATTTTCCCACTGGCAAATTCATAGCATCCTCCTATACCCAGATCCAGATATGCACATCTCAGGCATATGAGAGCCCTGAAGTCAATGGCAGAGCTGTGAGGGTCACACCATGAAACATCAAGGGCAGGTGAAAAGTGAATCATTTCCCAAATAGAATTCACAGTGAACAAGCTGGTATCACCTACTACTCATAAATATTTTCCATGAACTGAAGGACCATCTTAAGAGTAAAGTGTACGAGAATACATACATCACTGAAAGTTCACAGGAGGACAAATTCAAAAGAAAGTGCAAACCAAATATCAAGAAGGACCAAGTGAATGAAGCCAATGGAAATTGAGAGAAGAGGAATGAGTCAGTTAGTGTTTTTGGAGGGGCTGGTGAATTGAGTTCACTCCATCAAATGTTGTTCTTCATGGTGATTTCTTATAGCAGAATCAAACATGGTAAAGGGATGAGATCATAGTATGGAGCTGTTAGGAAAGAATCCTCCAAGTAATGGCACCCACACGTCTCTTCCACTTGTCTGCTCTTTGAGCAGCTCTTTCCTACACAAGTGTCTTCACTAGTAATCCTAACCTGGATGTGTTGTTTGTTGTGGTGACTCCTTGGTCACAACTGGTGATTTGAATATGTCCAGTGTGACTGTAAAAGAGAGCTTTTAATCTTACTCAGTTTGACCCCCGTTAGATTTAAAGAGCCTCACAATGTTCGACCGTAGGACCACCTTCAACTGTTGACTTTTATCTGATGAGCAATCTAATCATAGAAAGCCACAGAGCCCCAAATTATTTTGTCGGAGATCTTAAGAGACATCTAGCCACGCTGAGATGTGCACAGTCGTTGATATCCTGAGTTGTGAAAAACTGATCGCATTGTGAAAAACTAGTCTGTATTGACATATGTAACTGCCGCAGCTTGCCTGATTGCACATCAGTCCTGGATTGTTTAACTTTGTCACGTAGCTCCCACAGGTTTCTGCAGAGTGCCGATAGGATTCTGGACTGAGCCTGCTTCTTGGGTTATTTTATATTGGTGTCTCCTGTGAGCAGGTCACTTTTGTGAATTTCAGGTTGCATGCTAATGTCTCACTCACTAGACAACCCCAGTAATTGAACTGCCACTTTACTTTGGGGATCTAAGGATTAATGAGGAGATTTTTATCAAAGGTGCCAATCTCCCCAAAGACACAAATATGAGAATAAATATAATTTAACTAGATTCAGCCACCATATGCTAAAAATCTTTTACATGTGTTTTAAAGACCCTGTAACTGGCATGACTTACATGAATTTCGCTTTTAAAGTAATGGAAAATTGAAAGGTGGATTGTACATTTTCTTACCTACTGTACCTTAGTATTGGCTATGTTCAAGGATCATCAGTAATGCAAACTTGCTACTTTTATACGGAGATGTTTTGGTATCATCTTAATCATGAAGTATCTTGTATGATTGTTGATAGTATTTAAAAACATATTTCAAGGTTAAAAAGATGTCTGTATAGTTAAGGGCACCCATTGCTCTTATAATGGATTCAAGTTTGGTTGTCAGCAGCCACCGTGGGTGGCTCACAACCATGTGAAACTCTAGCTTGTGTTGCGGTCCACCTGTCTGTCTTCACGTTTCTCCAGTGCTCTGTTCATAATGTGATGCCTTTTAGGAGAGTGCTGAAATGTTTTGGTCTATTAATCTGATATTCTGAGAATGTAGTCTATACTAGTAATTAAAAATCATCATTAGTAGATATAAAGTTCAACTTCATACCTTCTGAAAGGAAGTCATATTTTATTTGACCTTAGAAACATCCAATTTGTGAAGTTTTGAGTAAAAAAATATGTTGTATTTCAGCTATAAATAATTTTGTTTCCAAAGAGTAAAGGTGTAAATGAATACAAAACATGGAGCTCCCAATCTCCTTGCAATAAATTACAATCAGATCATAGGCACATGTCCTTACTATTCATCTAGGCAGAAAATTAAAATACACAGGGTCATGAATGTAAACTTACTTATATGGCTACATTTGTATTGGAAAAATCAGTAGTGTTTATGTAGTCTAAAACAAATTTGAAAAATTTAAAGCTAATAATGAAAAGCTGGTAAGTTACTATCACAATATGTAATGTGCTTTTCTTTAAGTCTCTAGCATGATTCTCTCCTTGAATCAAGGTGGGGAGACGCAACCCTTTGAAATCAATGTGAGAGAGCAGCGGTAGCATTTCTGTCTTCTATGAGGCCACAAGGGAAAACGCCTTGTCACCTTATGGACAGGGCATTGCTTTTAACTAATGTCTCTTGTTAAACCTTTAAGTAGTGCCATTAGTTAGAAATTTGACATCCAAACTCAAGCCAGGCTTGTAAGTCACAGGCTAAAAAGTCCACTGAAAGCAGAATCTAAGTAGAGTACTAAGGCGAAGGGGCAAACAGAAAAGGTATTTTTTTCCCTCTGGTATTTGCTGATTTCTCTGTTGTGTGCTGCCAGGCATGCTGAATCATGTGGATAACTGAAGGCAAAAAATGCTTTAGAAAGATGTAAAGTATGATCAACTTCTCACAGCACAAAGAGGGAAAACATATTTATCAAAGACCTTTTCCCATGAGTTCTGAGTAAGCACAACCTATTCATCTTGATGTCTTTTTCCTCCTCTAAATCTTCCTTTCTTTTCTGTTCTTTAAATAAGATGTGGAGTGGACTTCCTAGTTTCAGTTCTAATGCATGTATTAGATATGGAGATGTATTGAACAGACATGTATTGTAAAATGGTATTAGATGTGTGGCTTTAATTAAAACGGGACACAAAAATGTGACTCAAACACAGAGCTCCTGACGATCATCATTGAAATCATCATCACATTATCACCATTGTCATTTGTTAAGGACTGATCTAGATATAATCTAGCCACTAATGTGATTGAGTAAGTATCACTGGGTAGGGAGAATGCAGGGGCTGGATTCTGCAATGCTGAGAACAGTGATAAGCATTTTCTCTGAGAATTGGGAAAATGTAAATGAAGGTGTGAAATACAGATTTGAGGAAAATTCTGAAACAGTCCATCTGCAATGAAATTCAGGGACAGGAATGACTATTTCAGTGGGTGTGAAGACTATTATAGCATAAAGGGTGATTTTCAGAATTACCAGGGTATCTACCAACACCTTGTGAGCAGGAGACGGTGTGCCACAGGATTTCCATGATGCAACAGGAAGCTGAAGGACATGAAAAGAGGGATGGAGAGCAGATAGAACCAGCCAGGGAGGGTAGACATGCTTTCCAAGGTTAGGTTTAATGACATAGGTAATAGTGAGCTGTTGAGGGATCTTAGCCAGTGGTAAAATTATAGCATAATGCAAGAGCAAGATTCCAATGGTTTTAGAGAATCATCAGCTATTCATTTTTATTTTCATCCATATTGTGACTATTAATATTGATTCTCCAACTGATAAGTGTAGAGTCCCCTTGAGATAAACCTCTAGGCATGATTTGAGAGATTATCTAGACTAGGTTAATTGACATGCGCAGACCCACCCTGAGTGTATGCATCTATTCAATGGGTGGAGATCCCAGAGTAATAAAGGAAACAACTTGCCAAGCACAAGTATTTTTGCTTTCTGCTTCCTGAGTGTGGATGCAAAGTGTCTGTGTCTAGTGTTGCCATCCCTCACTCTCTTTATGGTCTTTATTCTCAGAACTGTGAGCCCGAAGAGTCCTTCCGACTTTAAGTTGCTCTCGTTGGGTATTTTCTCAGAGTAGAGAAACAGCATGCGCATACCCGTCTCGTTTTCAGAGTGATCATTTAGTCTCACTTGCTTCTTCAGCCTGTCCTTTCACTGCCCATTTCTCCAGGGTCTTTGAAATCTGTGTGTACAGATTATGATTTTAGCCTGCTTAATCTGTTCTTGATGATTTTGCAATTGATAAGCCCCCTTTCTCATGAGGATGGATGGCCCTCTGAGAGTGCATCATCATTTCTTAGGTAAGCAAATAAAACAAAGCCCGGAATCCGTGTATTCTTGTCCATCCATCTTACATCGATCTAGAGAAGAGATGGGTTAAGTGATTTGTTTAAGTGTGCTCAAGCAGTGTGGGGCACAGGATAGAGAGAGACTTATCTGCCAAAACCTCAGGTCTGTGTCCTGTCCATTCTCTCTGCACCTCCTGCTGTGTGTCCTTCATCTGATGCAGAGCCGCACATATTGAGAGTCCACCAGGTACTTTAAGAAATGCCAGGTGCATTTAGAACAATTTAGATTTAGAAAGCAATACAACAGATTATACGACGAAGTCTCCATGATCTGCAAAGGCAGATACATCTGTTGCTGGCCTTGGCACAACATAAGGACTAACTAAAAGACACCTCACTCACATTCATGGAACGTCCTTAATTCCTAGTGCCAGCCACAGTCCCATGCCACACTGATTTGACATGTGACTCCCACAGGCCATGACACGTTAGACTTTCCTTGTTAGTGAGTGGTATTGGCATTCTGAAAGGGTACTATAAGTCACTACTGAGAATTTGTCAGGTTTCTGAAAGAGTTGGGGCTTGGGGAGGAACTTGGCAAGTGTGGGTTGCTGATTTCATCATGTCAAACCCATGGTTCACAATTTATGTATCCGACAGGACTTATGACTGCTCTGCTGATGCCCACTGGCCACCCAGATGAAATTGGGTTTGTCAAATCTCTCTACCATTAAGTCACTTGTGTTTGCTTATTTGATACCACACCTCACACTGTGTATAATTGCTCACAGTGATAAAGAATCATAGGTTTCTTTTCATTATTGTCTGGGACTAACCAACTCTTTGTTCGTTTAATTCATCTTCAGAATCAATGGAATTCTTTCCTTTTCTCTTTAACATTTGAAATGTTTTGTTCAGTGCTCTACTTTTCAATAATTGAAAATACTTTTGCATTTGTAATGAATCTGAAACAAAATGCTATACATCTTGCAAAACAATTATAAGTAGATATAAGTGGATTAGAAAACTTGAACACATTATTATATATATATTGTGTATTATAATATTTTAAACATATAGGGCAATACATGCCCCTTATGGCTTTATACATTAAAATATGATTTTTAGATTGAATGGGAATATCATCATGTGTATATCTTCACATTTGTTTCATATTATTAATTTTAAAGGTATCCACTTTGGAGCTGCAGAGATTGTTAGTAAGACTCTGAAATTTCCTGTTAATAATATTTAAATTTCATGTAAATTAAATGCTATAAATAATTTTTATAGCAATAAAGACTTATTTGGGGGGGGTTGTTGGAGGTTTCCATCAATGGAAAGGAGTATAATGTAAATAGTTGATCACTCTTTATTCAAAGCAACCTGGAGCTAGAAAAATGTATCAGTTGTTAAGAGTACTTCATGCTCTACAACAGGACCTGAGATGGTTTCCAGTGCCCACCTCAGCTGTCCTACAGTCTCTGTACCATCAGATGCAGGGAATTTGATGCCACCTTCAGGCCTTCCTGGACACTGCACTTGTGTGCACAACACACACACACACACACACACACACACACACACATTCACACACAGAGAGAGAGGCATTGCTTATGAAATACTTATTACAAATATTTAACCATGTATCTGAACCATAAACAAGATATGATGAGAGAGGAAGAAGGGAGGGAGTTTATAATATCCTCTTATGTCAATGATCAGATAATAGTCAAGTGGAGATATTTTACAAATTTGACTACTTCAAAGAATAAAACACAATGATTTATAAAACCTTCAACATGTTTCCATCTTTTAAGCCAAAATATCACAAAATCTTTATATAAAACTTATCTGCATTCACACATAAAAGTGAGCATATGCCATTTTAAACAGTGTATAAAGTAATGTGTATTACTGCAGCCAGCTGAAGCATAAATCTGCCATTCACACAGTAGAGGAGAACCTAGTTAGTCACTTGTTCTGAAGCACCATTGCAGATCAGACATAGGATTATGTCCTTTGTTAAATCTACTTCAAAAATAGCCAGGTGATGTCACCCTAATTACTTTGAGAGATGGCATTATGGATTATTTCCCTGTGTGATTATGGGATTAACTTCAGTTTGAGGTTTAAGTAAGGTGTCTAAAATTTCAATAATACATGTGGTTATCAGGCTCCTATTGACTTTCCTAAGCCTGTGGTGCAGCCTGGAGATTATTCTCCATACATCCAAGGAAATTTCCTCTTCCAAGTAGAATAAAAAAAGATTCCCTGCTTGATGCTTATATCTAACAAGGATTCCCCCTGTCCTATTGGACAGTTGGCATAGGAACAAGAGTCCAGGAAAGACTCCACATTCTAACCTTATAGTGCGAGCTCCTTGCTGGAGATAATGTTATTTTGTTAATATCAAACATTGCTATGTCAAATTAAAAGTAGGTGTTAACACTGCATATACTAAGGATCCTTGATTTGTACACATCATTTCTAACCAACTTTGAATAATAGGCCATTCAATATTATATCTAAATATGGCAGGTGGGGATATTGTTTGGAAATTCATGAGTGGCAATAACCCTAGTTTTCTGAGCTCTAATGTGATGGGCATTCGAGTTAAGAACATGGGAGTGCCTACTTGTGATCATTGAAAAACAGAGGCTCACATTACTGATTTCCAAACATGAAAACAGCCTCAGAAGAGAATGTAAGAATTTACTTAAAGATCATAAATCTGCTATATATTGAAGGCACACCTTGATTAGAGCCAGTGTTAAAATACAGACATAAGAATGGTGTAACCTGAGAATTCTGTAAGTATATTCTGCAGTTGGAGGTGTGCTGATTTCATGTCATCAGATTGAAGGCTGACATTCTACATGTCATCCATAGAGATAAATCAGATTGATTACCCACCAAAACTTGACTTAGATACATGATATTCTTTTTATCTGTCCATTTTAATACTGCTTAATAGATCAACAGGCCTGCAGTCTCCCCTGATGATGTTGGGAAAGAATGGACAAATAACTGTTTTTGTTCATTAATTATATCACAGGAATGGTGTAATCATGATTGAGAAATGACATGTATTCATTACTTTAATAGTTCTTAGAGAATCTTATACAAAGGTATCCTGATCATAATCCTTTCCCATTCTCCCCAACTTCTCCCAGATACACCTTTCAGTTCCTCAATTAATTTTGTGTCTTTTCTTTCTTTATTTCTTTCTTTCTTCCTTCCTTCCTTACTTACTTACTTACTCCCTCCCTCCCTACCTACCTCCCTCCTTCCCTCCTTCCTTCCTTCCTTCCTTCCTTCCTTCCTTCCTTCCTTCTTTCTTTATCAGAGATTATCTCAAAGCAGCAGGTGTCTTGGTTTTCTGTCTCTTACCATCTTTCTGTCCCTCTTACCTAACATTTTCTAATCCTTAAGCATGGGACTGTGTTGTGTATGTATTGGTTATAAGTGGGGACTCTACAATATTATCTCTCCACTAAGACCACTTATAGCTTTCAATAAGGACCACCCTTTGTGTCTTGAAAAAAAAATCTTTAATGACAAGAGCTCTTCACCTCCCTGTAGTTATATGGATAGCTATTTAGAATACAGTTAGAAATTTTACTGGTTTAGAAAACTAGCTCAACTAGGTGGTCCTCTAGGTTCCATGGCCTCACCAGCAAAAATGACACATTTTTTTTTCTAAATTAAAATTTCTACATCTATACTGTATGTCAATTATTATTGACTATATGCTCAACAGGAAAAGAATATCTCAAGACTAGCATTTCTGCATTGTGGAAAAACAGACTCCTGTACTGTTAGAGAAGAATAATTTATATTTCAGTTAGCTAGAACATTCCCACTCCTACCTGCTTACAAGTTTACAAATTAAACAATGTTAAAACACACAAGTGTTGGGGAGTATAATGTAGCTTATCTGATCACCATAATATTCAAGAAAAAATATTCATTTTATTCCAATACAATGGGAGTCTACCTCTTGGGAAAAAATAATTCCCCACTGGTAAATTTCAGTAAAAATAAATAAATAAATAAATAAAATAAATAAAAAAACTAAAAACTAAAAGCTTTTAAAAATAAGGTTCTTGGAGTTCAAAGTCACATGTATCAATGTGAGGGTGCGTTCAAAATGACATTTTCTATTTTCTTTCAAACTATGTACATTTTGTTGTAGCTAAAATTACATTTTAAGGCATAGTTAATGGAGTCTGGTTGTAGAATGAAAAAAAACATTCATTTTAAAATAAAAATTATCACTGAACATTTCTAGTGTATTTTCCACTTGATTTGATCAGAATACTCTACATTCTCTCAAAAAAAGGCCATTCTTGGGATTTTGAAGCTGCCATACACATTTTTTCCCCTGGGAATTTCAGTTAAATTTATTATAGTGCACTATGTATATATTCAGCTGTGAAAATAGAATTTAACTAAAGAGTAACAGCAGCCCAGAGAAAGAAATTCTCACCAAATTCACAAATCTCATTTGGTAAAGTGTTATTTTGTATTTACTATAGTGTGAGCAAATATAATTTTCCCCAATAGTCATCAAATTAAAATACTGTGGCCCATTGTCAACACTGCATGACAAAACTGGTAATCAGATGTATCTAATAGTTTCAGCGGAAATTTGGAGAAGTTTAACAAAAATGTGAAAATACCAAAAGGCATCATCAGAATCACTTCTTCTGAAGCAGAGCTCTATGAACCACTCATAGGAACTCTAGGAAGACTAGTGTCATGTTTTTGGAACTGTAGGTTTTAAGTAGACTTCTTATCATGTAAAGAGATGATGTTAGCAACAACATACCAGTGAATTAGTGTTTTAAGAAAATCTGAAAGAATGGTTAGAGCATCCAAAATATAACTAGAACTTTATTTAAAATTGTTATGTCCTAAAGATAATATTTTGAGTAGCTGTTTTCTGGTAGAGAGAGATATTTTACAGTGGAAGCTAAATATGTCCATTTTCAGTCTGCTTGGAGTCAGACCATGCCCACTGTAAGGGTTTGTGAGTTGTCACTCAATGGGAAATGTGGTTTCAATTCATGTCTTGTTTATATAAACCACAAAACTGCAGCAAGCTTAAGGAAATGTGCAAAGTAAAACTACCAAGGGGAATAACCAGAAAGATTACATGAGCTCTGCCTTTGAAGCCAGTTCTTTCACCACCACTGTCCTATTTTAAGCTTTAAATGAAGTTCATGAGATAATGAGAGTAGAGATGAATATAAGTTATTTTAACTTATCAAATTTCATTTCCCTTAAAACCTGTGTTTTCATGAATTGTTTTACAAGGAAGAATTGTATTAGAAAAGGAGAAATACTCTCCCATTTATAAGTTTTTGTCATATCATCATTATATTCTTTCCCAAAAATGCAGAAGTGAAGTTGTTGAAAACTCAATTTTCAGTGTTCCAGTTTACTCTTGATTTATCAACTATGGTTTTCAGGAATAAATCATTTGGTGAGTGGTTCATGTAAGCTATTTGAATTGAGAAGCAAACAAATGGCAAATGAGAATACAAACAGCTTAAGATCAAGAGATCAGTCAGCATTTATTCTTGCTTTTGTTTCAATACTCTGGGTTACAAACTCTATTCATTTTAGGACTTCTGCATTTCCGAGACACTGCTGTCAACCAGACAAACAGAACTGTTGTCCTACAAATGTCCATAGTACCTGTGGATGTTGCCTTCATTTACAAGCTAAGTATAGCAGAAATAATTTGGGTTTCAGCCTCCAAGACAGGGAGATGACTCTTCTGTTAGAATGTGTTCAGTCTGTCATATGAGCCTTAAAAGCATGGAGCCATCTCTAGCCTTAAACAAAAGGCAAGTTGTCCCAAAAGAACAATCAGACAGACTAATCGTTGGCAGGATGAATTCAATGCCTTGGACCTCCAGGAGGTACTGTGGCAGGACCAGAGTAGGACCAAGAAGGATCTGTAGGTAGAGGCAGCTTCTGACAGTAAGCAAGGAGGAAATCAGGGCCTCTGCTGTAGAGCTGGAATCTGACTCCACTGAGAACCTGAATGGAACTGAAGCCCACAGGAAGGTCATTAGTGAACTCAACAATAATACCAACATGGACATCTATGCTATAGTAAGGTACTGTTTGTAGCCTCCCATTTGGTTGTTTTGGCGAGTCACTAGTGCAGTTATGTAATACAAAATTGTGAGCAGCTGGAGATCTGTGTACAGCACAGAGACTCTGACTCCTCACTGTATCAACGACATAGCCACGGGATGGTTTTCAAGATCCTCACGGTATTTAAATATATCTGAGTTTAGAGATAAGATAATTAGAGCATGCTAATAATATGAATATATATATATGTATATATACATATATGCATCAAAACATCACATTCTATATAGTAATTGTATATAGTATTTAATTGTAACTATATCAATAACGTTGAAAAGAAAAAAAATACAATACTTGCATCAGTCTCTCTCCATAAATAAGATCATAGGGATATAGCCATATAGTTAATCTTTTAAAATCTTCCATTCAGTGATTATATATGTTAAGTATGTGTATATATATTTTCTGATCATGAGAAAAAGGGACAAATGCTCAAACAATATCCCTGTATGGATAAGAATGATGTTAACCATGAATTTCTCTGAAATAACTTCATATAATAAGAATAAAAGATGAGAAACCCCAAATCATTTTTCTAGTTTTTGATCTGCTATAATTTAACAGATAAACAGTTTAAGTTATTCTCTTCTGAATTGGTGTAAATATGACAATTTGATTTTCTAAATGGAAAATGCATTTGTGGATATTTTCCAGTCAGAAGCAAAATGTTTTCTTAACTTCTTACTTGGCCTATTGATAATGTATTACAAGGTGTGCCATTATATAATTCATTTGTAGAAAGGAATTATTTCTTTCTTTAACTAGCAATTTCAAAGTTATATGAATCACACTGGCCTGAGAATGTAACTAATATGTAGCTTAAGGGCCTGACATGTGTGAACACTACCACAAACAGAAAGGAACTAGTAATATGTTTTTTGTAAAAAGCAATTAATTTTTAAAATATATTTTAAATTAAGATATAACCACACCACTTCCCACCTTCCCTTTCCTCCCTCCAGACTCTCCTATGCCTCTTCCTTCAAGCCCCTCATATTGCCCCCCACTTCCTCTCAAATGGATGACTTCTTTTTCTTTCTTATTGTTACATAATTATATGCATAAATATTTAACTACCACCTGCTGGGTCTGTTTTTGTTGTTTCTGTGTATCATGAATGACCCTTTAAAATAATTTAAAGCACAATGCCGTCAAAAGGTAATTAAATTTAGGGTAATCTTGAAACCTTTACTGTAAAGGTATAAAAGTTCCCATAAAACACAGTGCTAGAGTTATAAAGCTATTCCTCCCTCCTCCAATTCCCTCAACTCACGCCTTTCTTTGTTGTTCCCACTTCATGTTGTCAGTTCTTTTTACACATTTTCAAGTTTAAATTTTTATGTCTTTCATTCATTTCCCTACTTTGTAGTTAGTGTAATTCTCTTCTAAGTCTTTCCACATGCATGCTGCTGCTTTCCTTTCATTAGAAGATAGACAAGCTACATTAAAAACTACATATAATAAAGAAAAACAATAGCATTACAAAAACAGTGAGTCTGGGCTTCCTTCTTTGATATGGAACACGGAATTCTAATCACAAGACCAACAGTGCATCAACATACCTTCAGGGTTGCTTCTGATCTTAATGTGGACATGACCATTCCGAACTATGGGATTTTGTGTTTCCCTTAGCAACCTTTCTCAGCACTGTAGCCTAATGACAGATCCTGCTCTACCTTCAAGGAAAGAATCTTTATTTTGAAGTTGGCACAACCCCCGGCAGTTTGACACATCTGAGCTCTTGCTTCAGCAAATAACATAGGTCTTTGTTGGATGTTTTTATGCTGATTATATTGGTAATGTGTATAGGAATATTTTTACTGAAAAGAGCACACAGTATGGGTGATGAAATCAAATTATTTATGATAACACAAATGATGTTTCAAGTTATCTTTTAATGTGTGCCCTTCATAACCCCACTGAGTATTTACTACATATAAAATACCCCATGGACCAGGCACACCATCAGAAGAATTTATAAAGAGTGGTTGTCTGTTCTTCAGATTGTAGAAAACAGCCTTTTCCTTCACATCACGGTGAATTAGCATGTCTAAACCTTTGCAAAAAAATTTTTTATTTCTATGTGTGTGTTTATGTATATGAGTATTCAAAGGTGTGTGGTGCCCACAGAGGCTAAAACAGGGCTTTGCCCTACAGATGGAGGTTCAGGCAACTACAGGCGTAGTATGTGAATTCTGGGATACAGACTTAGGTCCTTTGCAAAACCAAGTGCTCTTAAAAAGTGAGCTGTCTCTCCAGGCCCCACATTTCCCTTTCTATCTTATTTGGGATCCTTGTCTCTTGTCTGGTTTTTTTTTTTAACCTATGGTTTGCTTGTTTTAGAAGTATAGCACATGTATGTAATTAGTTTCCTGATAAATATTAGTGTTTGAGATCTCAACACAAACTGGTGAGGATTCAAGTAATTGGACAAAGAAAAATAAAAAAAAGTAATGACATAAATAACTGCTCAGAAGTTATATTGACAGAAATAATAATATCTGAGTGTGTAGGTGAGGTTAAGCCAAAGCAGGAGATATCTTTTTGCTATTTTTGCCACTGATGGTGTAGACACCCTCCGTTTACCCACATTATACAGTACAGCATTTTTCCTTATGAAACAAACAACTTTGTTTTGTGGGGGGGAAAAACAGCTTTCTTTTTTTTATCAGACTTGTTTAATCTCTTTACTTTGTTCTACACACTGCCCTTTCTCACTGTAACTATTTTAATACAATTACTCATTCCTTTCTTTCCCCCATTAATACACGGAAGGTCATCTTTCTCTAGATTCTGGTTTAAATAGATCCTATATGCCTGCTAGAAGCACAGCAGGAAGGTCCTTACACTCATAGGTTTCCAGAAAAGTAAGAATGTTAAGCATGCAGGATTGGCTGACGTTTCAATGTGAAAAAAATGTACAAAACAAGCAAACAAACAAAAACCTGTTCTTTTAGCCAAAAAGCTGGGAATTGGAAGTGATTAACAGCCTGTGATCACATGATCCCATTATCTGTTGGGCCAGGCTGTATCAAGCTGCTACAACCAGGATCAGAGGTGGCCAGTAATCCAAATGACCTTTACAACCAAGGGCTTGCCAAGCTCCTACAACCAGGACTATAGGTGGCTAATAGCTCAAATGACCTCTATACTATCTGTATGACAGAGACCAGACGAGACCCTTCCTTAAGCCCTGAAGCTACTACAGGTAGTTTATCTCGAGAACCCATCATCTTGGAAGAAATGACATGTATTCTGAGTTGAGTTTCCATGATAGCTCTCTTTACAAGGAGTTAAAATTCACCTAAGAGTCACCCCGTCTGTTGACAGATTTCAATCAAGATCCCTCATAAAGTTTGTAGGTTTACATGTCTCGTAGAAAAGCATGCAGCGTTCAGCAATTCTGGGGTCTTTTCTTCAGTACGTGACTTCAGAGCAGCCTCTGAATAAGTGTAGGGTTGATAAGGGTAGGGTTTCAAGGTGATATTAGATTCTACCTTTTTTTGAATGTTGACGTTTCCTAGCATCTGTTCTTGGTTCCTCGTGGAATCTGAGCCACTCAATGTGGATCAGACTCCAGCTTGACTCTGTTTGTGACATAGGGGTGTCGTTATTTGCCACCTGTTGCAATGCCCAGGAATATCACAAAGGCTTGCTGCCAGAGCCCTGTCTTTGAGTCCCTCAGAGTATTACTCTTTGTGTGTTTTTCTATGCCAACCACCTGGCACACTCCTGCTTTCACAAGAAAAGCAAGGTGGGCCCATCTTCAAATGAGACATATCATTCCTCAAGGGACAAAAAAAGTAATGTCCCTCACAGATGGTTTCCAGTACATGCCTTGGTTGAATGAATAATCGTGACAAGCAGAGGAAGGTAGCAGCAAGTTTCTAGCATTGACTTCAATTGTGTCACAGAAAATGCTTCAAAAGCATTTGGGAGCAAAGAGAGATTGTTTCAAGATGACAGAAACTTGGGCAACTACCTTCTGCATAAAACATGTACTTGGCAAAGACCCTTCACTTTATCGTAACATGTCTGAGCAGCTCAAATGTGTGACTGCGATCGAGAAGTATTCATTTGCCATTCCAAACACGTTCACTTTTATGACTGTTGTAAAATAGGACTGTAACAATTCTTAAGCCTTTCCTAAATGTTTAAGGACGATGTTGCAAGTTTTCAGGATGGCTTAGCAGAAATAAAGTGGATTTATCAAATGATGTCAAATACCACAAGCATAAGCCTCTAGCTGAGATTCCAACACATGGTGCTTGGGCATGATGGATAGAAGACCTCCATGTGCTTGTTTTCTATCTTCGAACTAAGTTATATTTCTCGATGTCTTCGATCATTCTTATCATTCATAGATGGTATTCAGTCCCAGCCCTACCCCAAAGTCTATTTAATCTGTGTAGGAAAACTGTGAATGCAGAGATCAGGGACACACGAGAATTTTAGTCACAGATATCAACTAGCTTTGTACTCCTCTGCCATCTTGAATCAACACTTAATTGTTAACATCTTAAGTGGTCTATGCAATTTCTAGCCCAGGTAAATAAACACAAAAGATGGATCATTGAATTCAAAGAGAGACTATGACTAGGAATGCCAATAGCATTACCATCAAATGCTGCTGGTACAAACACAGGCTTGGGGAACAGTTTGTGGATTACAGGATCGTGTCCGTTTCTTCCGGGGTCTCAGATAATGTGAATGGACATTCAGTGGCCTCTTCTGCAGCTCTCATTGTCTGGAATATTAACACATTATATGAGATGGCAAAGTAGTAGAGAATGGGTGTTCTTCACATCACTGAGGTTACAGACAGAGAGCGTAAATGTTGGGTTACTCTACCTGTTGTTTGTTCTACCTGTTCCAAGATAGCTTTTCAAATAAGCAATAGTAACTGGAACGTCAAAGAACTGGACAAGAAGCTCATAGAAGGGACAAGTTATCTACCCTGGTAATGAATGAAAAATTTTCAGAACATAGATCAAAGAGACTTCTTGCTTTAATAAACTTTGTACTATTGGTTCATCGCATTACATACATTGTGAACAAGCAAGTGTTGTCAGATGAGAGAATCTAAGCATTAACCAGTTCCCTGGGGAAAACACTTTACTGTTTCATGAAAAGTCAAGAGACATTTTCTATCTCGAAAGCATGTATTATTGCTTAAAAATTAATGTTCAAAGATCTTGTTGGCGTTTTCATGTATCGGAATTAAAACTAGATCCTAGCCTATAGTGTGTGTGTGTGTGTGTGTGTGTGTGTGTGTGTGTGTGTGTGTGTG
>CAJQZJ010031879.1:2778033-2798077 GCA_907164525.1 Lophiomys imhausi
TGTGTGTGTGTGTGTGTGTGTGTGTGTGTGTGTGTGTGTGTGTGTGTATACATTATAACAGTTATAGGTCTGGGCAGAGCATAAAATTTAGAAAGTAAATCAAGGTAGAGTAATATCAGGTGACAAGAAAAGACAAAATCCTGGCAAGAAGATACATGAGTCATGGAAGAAGTTACAAAATAAATTATTTTTCTAATTTCAACTTTATCATAGTTTATTTTTTTCTCATAGAGGATAAGTGAATTAAACACTCTAGGTATTGAAGTAGTAATGCCAAGAACAATAAAATAAGTAAGATTGATCAGTAGATTATAGATAGATAGATTGATAGATAGATGGATGGATGGATGGATGGATGGATAGATAGATTATAGATAGATAGATTGATAGATGGATGGATGGATGGATAGATAGATAGATAGATAGATGGATGGATGGATGGATGGATGGATGGATGGATAGATAGATGGATGGATGGATAGCTAGGCAGATAGATATGGTTCATAAAAAAGTATTAAAACCCTACACAAAGCTCCATGGCTTAGAATGGCCATTCTAATTGTATATACAGAGTTTGAGTCTGGGAAAATTGTCTGATTGGCTTTCCTAATCCACCTGTGTGGTGTTTTTATTTGTGTGTCAATTAGAAAAGATGAATTTATTTAAAAAATAGAAACATACACTGCCAATACTCAAGTCCTATTACTGCTACTAAATAAAGCCTATAGGTTTTAAAAGGTGAAGTGGGTAAGTCATGTACAGTTAGGGAATTTGACTGCACACTTACGAGTTATTTTTGGCTAGGAAAAAGAAAAAAAAACTATTGAAAGTAAGTATTAAAATGGAAAATGTTTAACTTTGTGAACAATTTAGATTTGTGCTCTAAAACATTGCAATTTTTTCCTAATGCCAATTTATATTATCCTGATGAAACTGAAATTGTTTATTCATGTTTTGAAAAATTGGTGTTCTGTTTTACTATTAAGTTTACAGGAGACTCAGACAACTCACTCATTTTACAACATGAAAAAGGGGAAATTGAGGCAGTTAACAGTGTTAATGTTAACTCACAAGCCCTTTAATATTGATCCACAGTATTTCATGACATGTTCTTTGCCTTCAAGAAAATGAGGGTGACATCTCTCAAATGCCTACTTGAAGTCTAGTCTATAATGTCAGGAGATTTCTATTTTTCTGTGTGGATTCTGATAAGCAGTAAGATAGATGGGAGGAGAGGGCAGGAAATAAAGTTCAAAGAAGATAAGAGACACTGAGAGAGATGCCTGAGGAGCAAGCTGTGGAGAGAAGAGAAACAGAGAGTCAGTGGGAGACAAGAAAATGAGAGGACAGGGAAGCCAGACCCAGTGGAGGTTATGATAAAAGGAAAGGCAGACATTGTGTCAGGAACCTTGGAAAAACAAAAGAGAAATAACATAATACGAAAGGCTATTCTCAAGAGAACACTTAAAGTATATAATGGAATATTTGCCATATTAAAAGACAACGTGAAAACGAACTGCCTTATTTGAATTCAACACTTCAAGATAGAAGCCAAAAATTGACTGCCTAGATTTTATGTGACATTCATTTTTTTTAAGCCTGTCATTCAGGCTTTTTTACCACCACAGTCAAATATTTTCACCAATCTGGTTCTGCCTCTTTTCCTTAAAGGAGAAAATCACTCATAATTAATTATAGAAGCAAAGCTTTTGTTAATAGATAGAAATGCTCAAAATTGAGTGATTTGGTATATTCACATATTTAAAAATTGGAAGAATGGCCGGGCGTGGTGGTGCACACCTTTAATCCCAGCACTTGGGAGGCAGAGGCAGGCAGATCTCTGTGAATTTGAGGCCAGCCTGGTCTACAAAGTGAGTCCAGGACAGCCAGAGATACACAGAGAAACCCTGTCTCGAAAAACCAAAAAAAAAAAAATTAGAAGAATCAAATGTAATGGACTATAGAGAAATGAAAGTTTAAAAAATTTAGATATCTTTTTTAAATAAATAAATTTATTTATTTGTTGCTTCAGGTTACATCTCCATCATCTTGTCCTCTTTCCCCCCTTCCCAGCCCTGCCGTCCCACCCTCTACCTCCTAAACCTTCCATCCTACTCCTCTGGAGTGGAGTGTCCCTACATAACAGTCCCTCGCCCCAGTTCAGAAGTCATATGAGGGCCAAGAGCCTCCTCATACACTGGGGATCTACAAGGCAGAACCACCAGTGAGAAGTGTCTCATTGCCAGGGAGAGAAACTAAAAAACAAACAAACAAACAAAAATTCTATGTCCATGTTCCCTTTGGTGCATTGGTTGTACTATAGATATCCTGTACTATATAGCTAAAATCCTACTATAAGTGAATAGATGCCATGTGCATCCTTCTGAGTCTGAGTTAGCTCACTCATGATAAGCTTCTCTAGTTCCATCCATTTGGCTGCAAATTGCATAATTTCATTGTTTCTGATAGCTGAGTAATATTCCATTGTGTAGATGTACCACAGTTTTTTTAACCCATTCTTCGGTTGAGGGACATCTGGGTTGTTTCCAGTTTCTAGCTATTACAAATAAGGCTGCTATGAACATAGATGAGGAAACTTCCTTGTGATTCCATGAGAAGTCATTTGGGTGTATACCCAGAAGTGGTATGGCTGGGTCCTGAGGCAGACCTATTCCAAGTTTTCTAAGATATCTCCATACTGACCTCCATAGTGGTTGCACAAGCCTGCACTCCCACCAACAATGGAGGAGTGTTCCCCTTTCTCCACACCCTCGCCAGCATGTGCTGTCATTTGAGCTTTTGATCTTAGCCATTCTGACAGGTGTGAGATTGAATCTTGCAGTTGTCTTGAGTTACATTTCTCTAATGATTAAGGATGTTGAGCATTTTTTCAAGTGTCTCTCAGCCATTAGGGATACCTCGTTTGTGAATTCTCTATTTAGCTCCATCCCCCATTTTTGATTGGATTATTTGGTTTCTTGGCATTTAATTTCTTGAGTTCTTTGTAGATTTTGGATATTAGCCCTCTGTCAGATGTGTGAGGTGGGTGAAGATATTTTTCCCAGTCTGTAGGCTGCCATTTTGTTCTAATGATAGTTTCTTTTGCCTTACAGAAGCTTTTCAGTTTCATGAGGTCCCATTTATTTATTGTTGGTCTTAGGTCCTGAACTGTTGGTGTTCTGTTCAGGAAGTTGTCACCTGTGCCAATGAGTTCGAGGGTTTTCCCCACTTTTTCTTCTAGTAGATTTATTGTGACCAGCCTTATGTTAAGGTCTTTTTTGAGACTGGGTTTCTCTGTCTATCTAAGACCTGGCTATCCTGGAACTCACTCTATAGACCAGGATGGCCTTGAACTCACAGAGATCCACCTGGGTCTGTTTCCTGAATGCTGGACTTTAAGCTGTGCACCACCATGCCCGACTACTACAGACAGTTTCAAACAGCAGTGTGTGTGCTGGAATTTAAACATGGGTCCTTGGTAGATCAGCCAGTACTTTAAACCTCTGAGCCATCTCTCCAGCCCAATTTTAGACATCTTAACTTATTCCTGAAGCATGTACAAGTTTTCACTTTTTAAGTGTATCCTCTTTTATAGTCTACAAACCAATATTTGTTAAGCCAATGATTAGAAGAGAAATAAAATGAACTCAAATAAACTCATGGAATAACAGTATTAGAGATAACTCTTTAAGTTTGTTTCTATCCAGGGATACAGCCTCTTGAGGACTATGTTTTCTGTGATGTCTTATTTGTGTCTCAGGGTATTGACTTTATTCTATCAGTATTCTTGAGAAAATATCAAGGCTATTGAAGACCTGATACCTAAAAATCTGAGGTTTGCAATTGCCAGAAATAAAAGCCCCTTTCCCTCTGTATACCAAATAGATTTCAAGAAGTAATCCTAGAAAGCTATTTTTGTCTCCAATGTTCAACATGTCTCCTAAGAAGAATATAAAGAACATGGCTCCCTAATGGAGAACCAAGTTTTAAAAGGTAGAGATCACTACATTCAGTGAGAGAACCTTACTGCTTGCCATCATCAGAGAGACATTTTTGTTTCTACTCTGAGGCTTCATGTTGCAATCTATCAAGGCCAAAAATATAGTCCTTATCTTAAAGGGAGTTAAAGAGCTTAGTCTGGAGCTATTTTGAGTGCCCATAGCCTGGGATCTGTTTCCAATATGGAAGCTGTTTCATGAGGTTTTACAGAACAAAGAAAGTCATGCATCATTTGGTGCATCAGAGAGCAAGGTACAGCATGATGGGAAAAGATTAGTAAACAGATTCCCAACAGATTTGTATTCTATTAGTCACAAGATGTTAATTCTGACAAAGAGTGGGCAAGGCATGGCTGTTCTGCGGCTAAAGCTAGCCTAAGATAATTTGACTTTGGACTTAACAGCATTCCAATATCTGAACAATGATGAAATTCTGATCACTCCATCAGTCTCTGCAGACACAGCTTCTTTTCCAGAGTGTCTACTACCCTTAATGTGACCCAACTCGTTTAACCACGACCAAAACTGTCAAGCCAATGTATGAAGCCATGATTCATACTTCTCCTTTATAGTTCCTGTGAACTAAAACACATGCCTTCAGGGATATTGAGACTGGTTATAATTCTGTTCAATGAATGGGATTTCTAGAGCCAAAGGTCATCAAAGCAAAATGAAAAAAGTAAGAAGAAATCAAAATGCAGAACATCTTTAAGTGCATTAAATTGCTCCTTTAAGATCTTCAGCTTGCCATAAATTTCAGATCA
Organism: Lophiomys imhausi; assembly: GCA_907164525.1. Taxonomy (NCBI): domain Eukaryota; kingdom Metazoa; phylum Chordata; class Mammalia; order Rodentia; family Muridae; genus Lophiomys; species Lophiomys imhausi. The sequence continues at coordinate 2,782,796 of CAJQZJ010031879.1, forward strand.
CATTCTGAAGTGCCAAACTTATAAATACACACACACACACACACACACACACACACATGCCGTGTGTGTGTGTGTGTGTATAAGGGTAGATGAATAGATATGCATGTGTGTGTAAGAGTGGATGGATGCATGTGTGTCTAAGGGTAGATGGATGGATATGTATATGTGTGTGTGTCTGTGTGCAGAAAAAAATGTTTAGTTTGTTACCCTGATCTTAAAAAAAAGCCAGAATTAAATATCTCCATGACCTTTCACATATACACCCACAATCATGTTGAGTGTGGCGAAGACATCCTGACTCCTCAAGTTGCCAGGTTGCCATGGAGCCCTTTGTGATCATCTGTCCCTTGGAGGCCCATCCATGTGTGCGTGGCTCTCTGTTGACTGAGTACCACCAGATAAGTATGGAGGTGAGAGCTGCACACAGACCCCCTCTCTGTACTTCAAGGTCAAACTAAAAGGCCAGTTCCTACCACGTATGCCTATGTACCCGGTTCCATGTAAGAGAAAAGTGGTATTTTTCTTGCACTCATGACGTTTCTTCACTAGGAAGAGAGCAAATGATATGTAATTACCCACCATTAACCTCTTCTTACTGAAGTAAGCAAGTGTTTTATATGAATATTGTCCTTTAATAGCCAAAAGGGACATGTACTGTTTGACCATAAGGGACAGACAGATACTTTTAGTTCATTTTTATTAATGTGGTAGGTTGTGTAAGACTTTTAACTGCATGAAAATATAAGTGCATGGTGAGATCATCCTGGATGGACTTGCTTAGACAGATTCATAATTAAATGGATTCATTAACAGTGAGCCATTAATACCCGTACTCTTTTACTTTAATCCAAGCTTCCCTGTGAATTTGTTCATTTCTTCTTAAACGTATCTACGGTTTAAAATAAATTTTATTCTGTAATTAATGCACTACACAGTGGGTTTGGGCATGATGAACTCAAGTCTGGAGCCACAGGTGTTTTGAGAAAGGAACATTTTTAGCCCCAAGTGAATCTTTATACTATTGTAGTTTGCACTTGAGTTACTTGAATTTCTAAGGAAAAAATTTTCAAACAATATTACGGTATAATTTTTAAAAAAATATCAGTAAGTCCCTATATTTTATTTACTAGCTTATAAGAAAATTACATAAGCATTCACATTGCTTTCATATGCTTTTTATATAACCATTAACTAAAATTGTAAACAAATAGTAAATAACTTTTAAAGTGTCTTAAACATTGTACCTTCAGTCTGGAAAGAGTACGCATGTGTGCATGTGTGTGTGTATGTGTGTGTGAATTTCTTGTGAATTCTTTATGGTATTTTTATAGAACACGCTCTATTTTTTTCATTTATGTTTTTATTTTATTGCATAAAGAGCTAAAGAGTCTGTCACCTGACAGTGGCATCTGTGAAGTAAAGCTTTCTGTTCTGTAGAGAGATGAGTTGGCTACTCATTAGTATTCACAGAGGGACCACAGGAGCCAGAGGTGTGTATTATGTAGACATAGCAGAAAAAGACACTGTTTGCTGGCTGACACAGAAACTTTAATAAAAAGTGTGGCAGTTTGCACTGTACCATCTCATCCTTGTACTCCAGCTACGATTGATATTCTTTGTAGGAAGGGTAGTTGAAAGTCTCAAGATATAATACCGACTTATTTTGATGATATGGTTTAAATAATATTTAATTTCATTTAATATTACATGATGTAATAGTATTTCAAGCTGTAGAGAAGGTATTCTGTATTTTCCTAATAGACTTTTCCAAAATGTCTATTCATTATTAGGGTGTTTCTTTATTGCATAATCTTAAACTGCAGTTTCCCTCTTAAACTAAAAGTTTTTTTTAATTCTATGGTGATTTTCATTCAAAAATGTTAATGTAAATATGAGTGTTACCTAGATTTACTGGAATCTCTAGGACATCATTCACCATGCCACTTTATCTGGCAGTATAGCCCCAGGCAATGAACTGAGTGACAGTTAAGATTTGGGGAATATGCCAGAAGAGTAGAGGGCTGAGGTCATCTTTCTGTGCCTAGGGACACACTCACAGAGAAACCATTGTCACCTCTCCAAGAGAACTATCTTAGTACAGAGTTGCCTGACTTTTAGAAGGTTTTAAAATATGTGATTGTATCTCATGCATTTAGAATAATAAGAGAAGGAAGGACGGACGTTCAAAAAAAAAATCAGTGCCTAGAGTTTAAGGGCTTTGATAATATCTTTGGGTGAGGACATAAAGGATATGAATCAAGCACATTGAAAAATGCCTCCATTTTATTCTGCACTCAGCAAGCATTCTCTTGTGGTGGTTCTATCTCTATGTTTCAAACACACCCTCTAACTTCAGCATCATGTCTAGAATAAGTGGTCAAGCCTTCCCCTGTCTATTTCTCTACTTTATGGTAAACACTACAAAAATCAGAATAGCGCTGAACCCGAAATAGTCTTTACCACTGTCTTTAGATCATGGTTTCTCTAAGACCCATGATATACTTAGTCATGGTATGTCTGTTAGTACATTAGAACTCAAATGATGAGTTTGTTTCTGCCTAAATCACTGCCCTTCCCCTGCTGTGGACCCTTGGACCACACTTTATCATTCATGTGCTCCAACCACCAACCATGAGTGACAGTTTGTAGGGAGGGTCAAGGAGACTCTGATGAAGGCAAGTCAGTCAGACTAGTGATAGACCACATGGACTCCAATTCTTCCCTGGCAGATATCCTAAAAGTAAACGGTGTATCATTTTTTTTTAAAGAAATACCGGAAATATCAAAGATGAAATTGAATCCTCTGCTTGAGTATATTAGTTCAATGATTCATATGACTCTCATGAATTATGAGGCAAAAGTATGTATCTACTTGAAACATTGTCTTACTCTTCAAGGTATTTAGAGTGGCATTAGTCTTAAACATTTTCTGAAATAATTTTCACTTTTTGCATTTGGTTCCAGAAACACAGATGCAGCTTTGAATACAAACTGAAATGATAGAAAGTCTATAATAGAAATTCCATAATAGCCCCTTTCTAAAAAAAAAAAAAATCTAATCACAGTGTCATGACTAAACAAGCCATTTTCTAGACAGCTTATTCATGACAACCAATTTTACAAAGAGATCATAGATTGTATAATGTATTGTTCTCTTAATGATATCAATTTAAATATATACTTTGGTGTCTTATGGTATTGGATACAAATTTTGTGAAAAAAGTTATAACTAAACATTTCATCTTTTAAATTTCCTGTTACTAAGCTAAAAGGTGATGACAATTTTTCAATTCTTAATGCATTTTTTGTCTCACTTAATACTAAGAACTAACATCACGGCCTCTCTAGATTAGTGATTCTCAACCTGTGGATAATGACCACTTTGAGGGTCAACCGAGCCTTTCATAGGAGTTGCATATCAGATATCCTGCATATCAGATGTTTACATTACAATTCATGACAATTACAAAATTACAGTTATAAAGTAGCAACAAAATCATTTTATGATTGAAGGGCCACCACAACACGAACTATATAAAAGGACCCCAGCATTAGGACGGTTGTGACCCACTGGTCTACACTAGGCACACAGTGTTTTGAAATACAAACAAATTACATTCTTGATATGAATGTGTCAAGAATGTAGAAGTAGTTCTAGATATGGTCTAAAACAAGTGGCTGTGAGGTCAGATGTTGGAGTTTTATAACAGTAAGTTAGTGAATCCTTTCACTTGAAATTCTTTTTTAAAGAGTGCTTGACTGACTGTCTATCAAGCTTCTTCTTAGGTATAAGGTATTATGTTACAGTGCTGACAGGTCTGAGATGGAATCTGAGTCCTCTTGAGTTGCATTTCTCTGATGACTAAGGATGCTGAGCATTTCTTCAAGTGTCTCTCAGCCATTAGGGATTCCTCCTTTGTGAATTCTCAGTTTAGCTCTGTATCCCATTTTTTGATTGGATTATTTGGTTTCTTGGTGTTTAATTTTTAGAATTCTTTATATATTTTGAATATTAGCCCTCTGTCAAATGTGGGGTTGGTAAAGATCTTTTCCCAATCTGTAGGCTGCTGTTTTATTCAAATGACAGTGTCTTTTGTCTTAAGAAGCTTTTCAGTTTCATGAGGTCCCATTTATTGATTGTTGGTCTTAGAGCCTGAGCTGTTGGTGTTCTGTTCAGAAAGTTGTCACCTGTGCCAATGAGTTTGAAGGTTTCCCCACTCTCTCTTCTATTAGATTTAGTGGGTCCAGTGTTATGCTAAGTTATTTGATACATTTGGACTTAGTTTTGTGCAAGGTGATAAATATGAGTCTATTTGCATTCTTATACATGCTGACATGCAATTAGACCAGCACCATTTGTTGAAGATGCTGTCCTTTTTCCATTGTACAGTTTTGGCTTCTTTGTCAAAAATTAAATGACCGTAGGTGTGTGGATTTATTTCTGGGGTCTTCAATTCAATTCCATTCATTAACCGGTCTGTGTCTGTGCCAGTACCTACTGGTTTTATTACTATTGCTGTGTTGTACAGCTTGAAATCTGGGATGGTGATACTTCCAGATGTTCTTTTATTGTATAGGATTGATTTGGCTATTCTCACACCTGTCAGGATGACTAAGATCAAAAACTCAAATGACAGCACATGCTGGCAAGGTTGTGGAGAAAGGGGAACACTCCTTCATTGCTGGTAGGAATGCAAACTTGTACAATCACTATGGAAATCAGTCTGGGAATATCTTAGAAAACTTATAATAGCTCTACCTTAAGACCCTGCCATACTACTCCTGGGCATATTTTCAACAAAAGATTACTCATCAAACCACAAGCACATCTCCTCAACTATGTTCATAGCAGTTTTATTTGTAATACCTAGAACTTAAAACAACCAAGATGTACTTCAACCAAAGAATGGATTAAAATACTGTGATACATTTATACAATGGAATACTACTCAGCTATCAGAAACAAGGAAATCATGCAATTTGCAACCAAATGGATGGAACTAGAAAATCTGATCCTGAGTGAGCTAACCCAGAAAGATTCACATGGCATCTATTCACTTATAACTGGATTTTAGCCATATAATACAGGATAACTATCCTACAATCTACAGACCCAAAGAAACAGGAGCATTGACTTTGTTTCCTGATAGAGGGACACTTCACCCTACTGTAACTGCCATGTAGGCTCCCAGTGCAAGAGGAAGCTCTTAACCCTAATGTGACTGATGAACTTGGGGGGCCTGATATGCCCCATGGGTACTCCACACTGGAGGATTAGGATAGGTCAGAGAGGGGGTGGATGGTGGAGGGTGGGACCAGGAGGGGTGGAGGGAGGGGGCTGTGATGGAGATGTAATTGAATTAATGAATAAACATTAAAAAGTTATTATATTACAAATTTCAAAGATCTTTGTGGTACATACTCATAAGCATTTGAAAATAACAAGATATTACTGTCAGTTACATGTTTAGTAGACACCATCTGTTTATAGATATTATATTATAGGAAATGTTAATAGTACACCTGTTTGAATAGCACTAAGACATCATGGGATAATCATCTACTTATTGCAAAATTACACATACCTAATTATAAATTTCCAGCCCTCCTATCAAGCATTTAAATGAATAAGACAAATGCCTAAGTATGCTGATTCTCAGTTTGAATTATTCAGCACAGTAAGGACAATAATTACCTATCTGATACAGGAATAAAAATGCTTTAATATTAATATTAATATGCATTAATTTTCAATAGTACTTAGCGTACTGTTCTAGATGAATGTTCACAGGATGTTATTAACGCTCTTTATATTTCTTTAAATGTCTTTAGTAAATATCTTTAATAAATACCTTTAAATATCTTTGACTCCTATTTCTATCTTGTAAAAAGAATACATTTCTTACCGCAGTTGCTCATACATGTAAACCTGGTTGGTAGGAAACTATAAGATGTTTCTAAATAACTATGCTTAAAGCATTATAATTATGTTTGAATGGGAAGAACATTTTGTAATCATGCAAGATATCAATGAACTTATTCTAGACTTTTTACTTATTTTGAGATATGGGGTTTCAAACATGGGGCTCATGTTGAGTCTTGTCCTCAGACCTTATGGACAACCTATGAACTATCCTTTATTCTGTAGATGCCATTGAGTTATTGAATATGGAACAGTGTCATTTTAACTCAATAAGATGTCTTTTAGTCTATTTTTACTTTTTTCCAAGTCTACTGGTATGCAAATGTGAATGATAACTCATAATAAAAAAACCCTTAGTTACTTAAAAGTATATTTAAGATGGTGATGTTAAACTTAGAAAGAAACAAAATATCTTAATACAGAAAAACTGGTGGTAAAGCCCCTCAGTTTTCTATTTGATTCATTGGAGAATTTGGTCCTTAATATTTCACTGTCCAATCTTTCCTTGGGGACCTGTATTTATTAAGTAGACAGATTTTTTTTCTTTTTTGCTGACTCATTTTTTAAAAAAGTAAAATCCACAGTTATAATGGTTAATTATTTGTCTTGTTTTTTGTTTTTTTTTTTAACTCTTTTTCTGTCATGTATATAAGCAATGGTGTCTCATTAACAGTAGGAAGAATTTCTTCAAATATACCGTTAAGATGAGCTTGAAAGTGAAACTGGGGCTTCCATATTTTCAGTGGAACAACTCTCATGTTTGGCAGTCTATCCCCCATTGGAAAAAAAAAAACAAGTGGAAACAAATAGAAAGACAAATACATTTCACTAATTACATTTTAACTTATCCTCAGGTAGAGAAAATAGAAGGAGCAGGGGAGAGAAAGAGAGTGGAGGAAGAAGGGGGGAGGATGAAAGAGGGTGGAAGAAGAAGAAAAATAGCATTAATATGCCTTTTCTCTAAGACATTGTCTTTCTTTATCTCTCTCTGGGCAAGAAGGACCCTGATAAGCAAATATCATAGCTGCGTGTTACAACTAATGAGAGCACTACCCTCCACCCCAGCCCAGTTCACACAAGTCTGTCTAAGAGGCTGCTCAAGCTAGGTCTTTTAGTACAGAGTACCTTTAACTGCATAGAGCAAGGTGACAAATGAACAGTCCCTAGAGTAAAAGAAAACCAAACATGTTTTCAAGCATCAGATTCTGCTATACACTTAATCCTGCTGATGACATTTGTCCTTGAGACATTGTTTAAAGATCCACTAAAACTGAAAAATAAACAAGTCTGTGGAAATAAAATACTGGACTATTTTTTTAATAACACACCTATAAGAAAATTGGCTAATATCTATTATTTTTGAAGAAGGAATGGAAATTTATAGCCCAACGAGTTACAGCCACCAGAGTCAAGTATGAAACAGGATTCTACAAAAATAAATCTCAATATTTCATATATAATTTATTTGGGGGCCTGGCAGCACCCAGATGCCAACCAAAAACAAGAATTTTGGATTCTTTAATTATGGTGGTGTGACATTATGTTACCACTTAGTATTTTGGAATTTACAGTTCCTAGCTTTAAAACCAATGCTTTTGATTTATTATTATTAATAATTTTCTGATTATATTGTAGTGAAAATGCCACACTGGATTCAGAAGCCTTCACCAAAAATTGTTACCCACATATGCAGAGTTGGACTGCATGTGGCAGAAACCCTGGCCAGGGAATTATGAGGTTGTTTTCTGAATTCCCATGCCTCCTATGGCATTTGCAGGCTTATTACAATTACAGTGACCTCACTCAGAGTAGCTTTCACACATCAGCATTTGCTGAGTCCTCTCACCCTTTGGAAACAATGAGGATACAATAGTTCCCTGAAGGTATAATTGTGTTCAGAGAAACAGAAATGGTAGCTTAACAGAGGAACCCAATAAGACACATTCATATATAAACTCCCTGCCAGAGGCATGGAGTAGATGTTTCTTACTTTCCATACAAGGAATAATTGTATGTTGAAGAACTATTGCCATATTTAAAACCAAGCTTGCCCACGTCAAGACTGCTTTCCAGTACAGTTCTCAGACCTTGCAAACACAGAGATAGTGATATAGGTAGGAACTTCCACAGATATCTGACCTGTTTTGTCACATGAGTCCCCTGCAGGCTTTCTGGCACTCTATGGCTGCTGATCCTGTTAAAGATTTTCTTGATGGTATCATCGTGTGCCCTAAGCCTATTGCACTAGAGATGACTGAACCAAATAATGCTGCATCTTCCTTTTTAACAGCCTGCTTGATTTAAATACCTAAATTAAAATGGACTGTAGAATATCATTTGTGATATTTTTATTAAAATTTTCTTCTGACAAGTTTCTACTAAGTGCCTGTTGCTACATATCAGTTGAAGTCCTAGAGTGCCCAAAATGAACTCAGACTCTGGGTCTTGTTCTCTTGAAACCATAGTGGTGACTAGAGAATAATACAGTAATAAAATTTGATCTTAAGCAGTACTCTGGAGAGTATAAGGGTATCATGATGGGGGTAGATGTTCACACATTCATTATTGTGATGGCAAGTTTTAATTGTCAACTGGACAGCATCTATAATCATGTGGGAGATGGGTCTCTGGGCATGCTTTTATGAGATTGTCTTCATTCTGTTCACTAACAAAGGTGAGAAGACGTACATGCCCACTGTGGGGAGCACCATCTCATGACTAGAATCCTAAACTCTATAAGCAGCTGTATTGATTTACCTTCTGCTTTCTGATTGTGGATATGTTGTATCAGACTTCCTGACCTGCCCATCCATGACGGGCATTAAGACAGAGTAAGTCTTTCTTCCCTTCAGTTGCTTTGTCATTAATAGTTTATCACAGCAATGGGCAAAGACACTCAGAAAATTACCATTGAAAGCATCGTATTTTCTACAGAAGAGACGATCTCATTTTCTCAAACTACCGTATTAGCAAGAGATGTTTATCTGCAGGGAAAAGTGGCAGACAGCTCCACACTCTAAGGAAGTTACACTGATTGGTCCCATATCTGAAATGACAAACAATTGCTCTTTTACCCAAAAGCATTGTTTGTGGTGTCTAAGGCAGGAAAACCCCCACATCCTCATTCTTCCAGTCATTGCACGTGGAAACTGACATGGACATTAATATATGCTACTAGAAAATGGTCATTATTGTAAAGATTTTTCTGTAAAGGCAGGTGAAGGGTCAATTCAAAGCAACTCAAATATTCTTGTATTCAATTGTTAAATGATATTTTGTTTCTTATAATATTACCACTTTTAGTAGAAAAAAATACTATGAACTAAAGTCTAAATGGAGAAATGTACTGAATTTTTACTTAAAACTTGATTACTTGATTAAATGATTCATTTATTCATTCAGTAAGACTTGGGGTGCCTGAAATGTGGCTGTTATATCACCAAATCCTAAGTAGGTTCATACAGTTAATTCTCTCTATTCTCTGGTTACATTCTGGTGTGATCAAGCATGCTACAATACATAGCACATCACCACACCAATTGCCTAGACATTTTCTTTTGCTGTTTTTCCCTAAGCAATATTGTATATTCACTATTTACACAGCACTTAAATTTGATTGAGCATCTTAAGTAATCTAGGGATGGTTTTAAGTACACACAGAATGTTCATGCTATAATCAAATACCACTATTCAATTTTATATATGATGCTTGAGCTTCCATTGAGTTGGAAGCACTATCTCAGAGTCACCAAACAGCTAATGTTATGCTAAAGGGCTCTAGAGGTCCTCCCCAAGTAAGCCTTTGGCTGACTTTTGGAAACTTAGACTTTCAGTCCTCTCTATTAAACAAGGATCACCACATTGAAAGTGTACAAGCAGTGTGAATTTTGCTAAACACCTGCTTTAGTTCTAGAGTCTAAAATCACAGTTATATGTGAGACAGTGAGCATTCAGGTACAGTTGAGTTCTTCTAATGGTCATTTCACAATTTCTGTTAAAATCTACCTCTGGAAGACTTGCCTGCATCTGTGTGACTCAAACTACAGACACTGCTGAAGAGCTTTCACAGGGCTTCTGGTGGCCTTTTCTCCATGGGTTCTTTCCCTTTTTTTTTTTTTTTTTTTTTTTTTGCTCTGTGGATTGACAGTATGACAAACTACAATTGTAAATGTGCCTATATGCTGAATGTTCATAGTTCTCCTAGTAGATACTCACACTTGAGCATTGTCTCAGGACCCTGTTGCATTGCAGATAACACATGGATTTGTTCATTATGAATTATAAAACGTATTCATATATCATAGAAATAGAAACTGTTCTTACAATAATTCTCAACCAACACTGATTTTCCCCCCAGGGGACAATTTATGGAGATGTCCTTGTTATGAATAACAGTCAGTGCATGAATCACTGAATGAAAAGTACAGAAATCTGCTAGGCATCCTATAGAAGAAGACACTACTACAACAAAGTAGTGTCTAGTACCAAAGGCCAATGGTCATATGCTTGAGAACCTCCTGATTAAGAAGTGGACAATAAGTACTCAGGCAAAAAAATACAACAAGTTATAGGGGCTAGAGCAATGGTTTAGGGGACAGGACTGCATACTGTTCTTGCAGAGGGCATGCATTTGATTCCAAGCACCCAAGTCAGGAAGCTCACAATTACCTTGCTGTATGACATACATTTCCTGAGGAAATACAATGCACATTCTGTTCATACCAGAGAGAGAAACTATGACAGCTCAAAGTAACTGTAAGTATTAACAGCTCTGAGGAGAAAGGTATCCTGGCAATCAGGAGCCAAGGAATACCACAAAGTCACATTTTACAACAAACCTCACACAAGAGATTTATTGAGAAAGACACAAGTAGACACAAGCAGGTGTCTGCCTCTGCTTGGTGAGGAGCAGCAAGGAACTGAGCAGGAGACAGACTTATATAGGGTTTATTGAAGGCATAGTTTCCAGGGTGGAGATTTCCAGGGTGAGGATTGGTGAGATTTCAAGTCCTGAGCTTGGTACAAGCCCAGATATTGGTGGGATTTTGAATTCAAAGATTGTTGAGTTTTAAAGCTCTGTGATTGGAGGGTTATGGTGGGTTTTCAAACCCAGAAGGGAGCTCAGACTTTTACCCTACAGTAACACCAAAGCCCATAGGTGAACCAGTGAGTTTTTATTGGGGTAACTAACAGGACTTGTGGGGCTTCACTTACAAGGAGCAGGAAGGAGTCAAAAGCAGAGACATCACTGAAAAACCCACCTCAACATGACTGATAAATCACTAAAATTGGAAACCTTGGCAATATCTGATCATTTTCAGGCAGTTTCACAATTTGAAGTATTTCATTCTCCAGCTTAATGGACTGGAAGTTGGTGACTCATTTTTCATACCAATGGGGAAAAGGAATCCCCAAGAACCTTCCAAAGTTCTGTGACCTTTTGTTTATCTCCTGAGCCTCATAAGCCCCCTGGAAGGAATATTTCAATTTTGAGGAAACTTCCATACAATTCACAGGTAATTCTAGCTTCTGGGGAATCTACTACCATCTCCAGCCAACTCCAACACCTGCACTGATGTGTGTTTACCCACACAGAGACACAAGTAAATATACATGGTTAAAAATAAAGAAAAATCTCAAAAGGAAAAAATTTTTAAAATACCTTGAAGTGCTATCAAATCTAAAAAACCTTAAAATTTCACTCTTTTGCAATGTGGAAAAAAGAAACAATCAAATATTCACATGCCTGTCATCGTATGACAATTCACATGGCCTTTAGTGATTAATACATAGGACACTGAAAAACACACAAGTTGAATTTCAATAGGTGAAGCATCAAAATCTACCTTTTGAAAGATGCATATGGATGGCCGGGAGGTGGTGGCGCACGCCTTTAATCCCAGCACTTGGGAGGCAGAGGCAGGTGGATCTTTGCGAGTTCGAGGCCAGCCTGGTCTACAAAGTGAGTCCAGGACAGCCAGAGATACATAGAGAAACCCTGTCTTGAAAAACCAAAAAAAAAAAAAAAAAAGAAAGATGCATATGTCCTTCCACACATGTTAAGTATCTTAGATGTAAATATTGCCTGTGTGTCCTGTTGCTGCTCTCAGGAAAGTCATTGGAACTCAGGACTCCAAATCTGTTATAATTCTAACAGTGGCTTTGTTTTGTTTTGTTTTGTTTTGCTAAGAAACAGTTCCTACATAGCTTATGCTGAATACTGCCCCTTCCTTATCTTCTTAAAAGAGATTCTTATAATCTATTCAAGAAATAGCCCAGATGAGTGGAGTACCTCTCTGGGATCAAAAGGTAAATGGGATTCACTTAGACCTCAGTTGTGCCCTCAACCAGAAACTGTTCTCAGTCTCTGAAAGTCTTGAGTTGAAGATGATCAGTCAAAGCAGCAAGGCTGTAGGAAATTTATGGTTGATTAGGACTTAGGCTATAATGTTCGTTGTTACACTGGATTGGAGGATGGCAGGAAGGTTATAAAGATATGGGGAACTTGAATTCAGATCTTCCAATGGTCACCAGGGATCCATTGACTTACAATAGTATGGGAATTTGTTTGGAAGAGTGAATCAGACGTTCACTATACTGTATGCTTCTGTAACTTGGAGGCAATGAAGTTATATCAAATTAACATTGAGATCCATCCAGAGTGGGAGACAAAGGATTATGAAAGTGTGTATTTTCAATGGTCATTTAAGTTGGTTTAAGCACTCTGGGATCAGATATAGGTTCATTTTTCATTTATTAACTGCCATTTGAGGAAAATATTAATTTCTAGATCATCCTAAAGAATTGGATCCTCTGATTTTACAAATTTGTGGTGAGATCTTGAGATCTAACTCAATATGTTTCAAAGTAGGTGTAGTTTTAAATTTAACTGCCATTTTGTAAGTGTTTTCCTCACCAAGCGATCAATGTGGGCACATTGGATTGAACAAACAGGATGTTATATGGAGTCAAAGAAGCAAAGAGAGATGTGAAGATCCCCTATAAACTAATTTATGGGGTTCCTCCCTGGAATTATTGGTGTCTTACACATAAAATAATCATTGGCTAAAAATTAATGTTTATTCTTTTCTCTATATCTGTTAGAACTTTGCCTATATTTTACCTCCTCTGTTTTCCTTCTGTTGAGTTGTACAAACTACTAATACATTTTGTTTATTAGTCCTTTATCATGAAAATGTCCAAGTAGCATTTGCAGAAATATGTTTGATATGACTAAACTTTAGGAAACCGGAAATTAAAATCACAGCAAGCTCTTATTCCACCCCTGTTGAAATAACTTTTTGAGGAATTAATAAAAGACAGTACTAGCAAGAATGTGGAGAAAGAGAAAATCTCTGTGCACTGCACAATTCGTGGGAAAGTGAAAATATGCAGTCATTATGGTAATGTAAGAAGGTTGCTAAACTGAAACAAAACTACCACATGATTCTGAAATTCCACTACTCATTCTACACACAAAGGGAATGAAAGATGTCATCAGAAAAGTAGATTGAAAACACAGAGACTCTACACATGGTGGAATATTATTCAGGCATAATTTTAGACTACCATATCATACTTGAAAATTTCCAAGATGGTAGATTTTAAATATTCTTACCACAGACTTTGAAAAGCATGTCAGACAAAGCATTTGTTAACTAGCCTGACTTAGCCATTCTGCAATGTACACATATTCCATAAAAACATCATGTGTGATATTTATAAACAAATATTGCTGACTAAAGTAAATTATGAATGGCCCAGCAGAGAAGTTGAAGGGAAATAATGACTTTGTGGAGAGAAGATATTTTAACTGCAGTTGCCAACCAGTTAGATTTTTCTACAAAGATACTTTGAGGATATCATAGCCATTGCTAGTATGAAAAGCAGCTGTAAAAATATGGGTGTACATTCCTCCTTTATAGGTCTCTTGACTCACTCAACAATAGACTTGCAAATATGCTCCTCACACGTTTAGAAATTGGTAAAGAAAGTGATTGACCAATACTTAAAAGTACAGTAGCCCTCAGCATAGGTGGGTTTTACAAAGTGCTGTAAGATTTATATACTTTATAAATTAGGAATTTCCTCTCTCCACATAATAATTCTGGTGTTACCAAATGGATAACTACTTAGTGAGTTTATGGATTACTTTGGTCCAATTCCTATGGATATTTCTTTTTAGATGGCCGTGCCCTGAGTCCCTTTGGTGTATGTCTAACAGGATTTGGTTTTGATTTCACCCTTTTCCTGAATAGTGCTCTCTATATTAAAAGCAATCAGCAATCTAAATTTTGTCTGAGCCACAATCACATGCAATTTATGAAAGTTTAGAACACAGAAAGTATTATATAGTAATCAACTTCACTTTAGAAGATGGTTTTAGTTCCCATTATCTGCTTGAAACCTATTTCTGCTCAGTTAATTTGCTTTGCTTAGATCTTATTCCTGCTCCAGTAACTTTTATTTGTTCATTTGTTGTGAAACAGTTGTTATCAAGATACAAAATAATGAAAATATATATTACAAATTTTATATACAAAAATTTCACTCAAAATTGGTTAAAGATCAAATAAAAATAATCCTCCCAAGAATGTGGTTCTTCTAATTTGTTAGAAACACATAAAAAGCATTTGTAAAGGTCCTGGAGAGATGACTGCATTAAGAACACTGTTTGTCCTTGCCAAATACCCCAGTTCTAGTCCCAGCACCCATATGGCAACTCACAACTGTCTGTAACTTCAATTCTGGGGGATTCATCACCCTTTGTTTGTTTTGTTTTTGTGGGCATTCTATGCATTTGCACACTGCACAGACACACATATGCACCAAATTTTCCTTTTAAAATTTCTTAAAAAGAAACTTCAAGAAATGTAAATAAATAAATACCAAAAATCCTTCTGTCTCTCTCTGTGAAGACATGTTTACCAGAATTTGGTGCTTGAATATTAATCTAGTATGTCTCTCAGAACTTCATTTCTCAGAGCCTTAGAAAAATGATTAGTACTGGAAGAGGAGAAAGAGTTTCTTAAATACTGTTTATTTTCCTTAAAATACTAATTGCGATTTTTAAACCTTTGTCTTCTTTAACTGCCTTCCGTTAAAGCCCTCTTAGTTTCCATGTGTTCCTTGACATGCTGACATGCACACTGTGGGAGCTGTTGGATGCTTAACATATTTAGGAGGCTTGTTTCTTGATTGTTCATCTCCTGTGATGAAACATTATTGAGCTTTGACTTTTATGACTACATTTACTTTCTACAGCTTCTGTCATGGTTTTCTTCAAATCTTGTGTGTGTGTGAGTGTGTGTGAGTGTGTGTGTGTGTGTGTGTGTGTGTGTGTGTGTGTGTGTGTGTGT
>CAJQZJ010031879.1:2798087-2870185 GCA_907164525.1 Lophiomys imhausi
GTGTGTGTGTGTGTGTGTGTGTGTGTGTGTGTGTGTGTGTGTGTGTCACTTACATGTTTCTGTTTAAAAGTTTACTCTAGACTGCATTTATTAAAGTCATAGTAATTCTTTAAGTTTTTGCCACCCAGTTATGGAGGTCAGTGGCCCCTGGGCCGTGCTTAGCAGCATCCTATACCACTATAATCAGAGGCCGAATTCATAGTGAAGTCACTTATTGAGAAGCCGGAGAGAGCGAAGGCAGAAGTCTGCTCTGCTAAACCTATTTCATATTCCCCCTTCACTATCTGATCACATGGAACATCTCCACAATAAAACTCATCTCAGGGAGGCAGTGTCAAAAGCCTACAAACAGAGCGAACATGAAATCTGCCCTAGGCTTCTATAGTTTCTACTTTAATGTCATCAAGGAAGAGTGCAACCAATTTCAGCCCATGGACAAAGAGAAAGGTTAGGATATGGTTTTAAGAAGTGGGTACTTGACAGGCATTTCAGGACCTACACACCTTATCATATACCACGATTCCCTCAATAACTAAAATTGAGTCACCTTTAAAGGAACAGCATGAAGATATTTTTAAAATTATGAGGCAAGTTAATATGAAAGCTGAGTTAGATATAGAACTTTAAACTCATGGAGATGGTTAGATAGTAGAATGTTAAAGTCAGGTGCCAAATACATATGGACTGGACATTGGGAATGTATGCTAAGCCATATAACATAATTGTGGCCTATTTATTTCTGTTGTTTTGTATTGTATTTATAGTTATAAGAAAAAGAACCATTTTTTGTACTGAAAGGGAGAGCTGTTGTGGGGAAAAAAGAAATACCTTAAACTGAAAAAAAAGAAGGGAAGAGGATGGGGGGTTGAGGGGGGAGGAGGGTGGAAGGGTGGGACTGGAGGGGGGAGTAGGGAGGGGATTGTGATTGAGATGTAACTTGAAGAAATAAAAAATAAATTATTAAAAAAAAGTTACCACCATTGTCAGTACCTCATGTTGGAACACTATTCATCAATTATTCTTCATTATCATTCAAGTAGTGATGGCTTGGAATGGCTAAATTGTTCTTAGAAATCAAATTACAGTGGCACTTCAGAGTATTAGAATTGGCTTATTCAAGTAGACTAAGTGGCCCTGTGTGTATCTTCATAATCTCAGACTTCTTTCTACTGTGTCACATCTTTTTGTGTTTACATGAGTCCAGTGTGGCCTTTGAAACTCAGGCATCGGGAAACACTGAAAAATAATAATTAGTATCAGCCCACTCTCAAACAGGAAGAATGAAGGCTTGAAGAGTCAACACATATGTTCTCCTAGCTTTCTTCAAGGTGCTCTTAAGTGTTGCTGTTGATTGTCCACTGGAACCTAGAATCAATTGGGGAATGAGCCTCTATGCATGCTTTAGGGAATTTTATTCATTACATTAATGGAGGTAATAAGACCAGCATGTTCATTAGTGGCCTCATTTCCTGGCTGAGATTGTAGGCCACATATATGTAGAAAGAGAACTGAATAAAGACATGCATACATCTCTCTCTGCCACTTGACCACAGACATAATGTGACCAGCTCCTTTGAAGTCTGGCTTCCTTAACTTTCTCATCAAAGGTGCTGTATATGAGCCAGAATAACTCTCTTCTCCATTAAGTCACTTTTGTCTGGGTATTTATCACAGCGGCTACATGAAACTAACCCAAAGCTTTACTTGGCTTCCCCGGTCCCAAACACACAATTCTAGTCTTTAAGGTCTTAGCTTCCTGAAATGTCTGAGTAAAAAGTTTCATCTCCTATGTGATTTAATTACACATGAGAGTTTAACCGCCTACCAGTTGCAGAATATTTCTAGGAGTATATGTTTTCTAAAATGCTTCCTGGCTTAAAGCTGTAGTGAAAGATATGCAACTCCAGAATAAAGTCTGGAACCATTTTTTTTAAATCCAGTTTTCTCATTTTGACCTCATTTTTCATGTGCATGTGGTTGTCTTCTAAATTCTTAAATCCCTGTTAAGCATATCCATACATCTTTCCACACACAGTGAAATGAAGCTTGTTTATAAATATTTTTTAAACATTTTTTATTTATTATGTATACAGTATTTGTTCTACATATATGCCTGCGCAGATCTCAATGTAGATGGCTGTGAGCCACCATGTGGTTGCTGGGAATTGAACTCAGGACCTTGGGAAGAACAGCCAGTGCTCTTAACCTCTGAGCCACCTCTCCAGCCCGTTTATAAATATTTTTTTAAAAAGTTATGGTAAAGATATAAAATCAACATAGCATATCAAATGCATTTAGAGTTCTGTGTGAGATATGGCCAAAAACCTATGAAATATGGCCTACATCCCTTATGTCTTAAGGTATGGTCTACTGCGCCATGTGTTACCTGTGAACTAGAGAGGCTTCACTTCACTTCACTTCAGGCTGACAAGCAGTCATAGGAGTTAGGGTTCCATACTCTACTGTCCATGTGTCTTGGATTATGTCTCTCTGTCATGAATGTAGACTAAAACACAACTATTTGAGGGAAGAATCTGGCTCAACTTGTTTTTCTTCCTGATATAAAGGCCTGTCTCCACAGCCTTCATATTTTCCATTATATATTACTCTGAGATGTCAGTGAGCATCAGCAATATCTTCAGGAGAAAAAAACTGGTATTCTATGACCAGAGGCAAGTAGTCTTTATCTGTGTCTTCAGTCTGGCAAGGCTCTAACAATCAGTGATCAGTAAATTAGAGTAATTTAGTGAGTATAACTTCTCCAGACTACAGTACCATGTCGGAGAAGTAGTAAAATGTATCAGTTCAATACACCAATCATTGAATTAAAAAAAATTAGTCTGCCTCTCACTACCATTGTCCTCTATCTTGTAGCACTCACTCTTAGCATACTGATAATGTACATATGCACACACACATGTATGCACACGTACACATGTGTACATTCACAAACAACAACATTAAAACTGTTTAGTGTAGACTCACAATTTGTCTCCTGCACAGTTCATTTTGTAATTTCTCAGAAAAAAATGCAGTAATATAGGAGAATGTTAAGGTGTTACTTGTTTCCCTAAAAGATCAATTGACCTTAGAAGAAAATAGGTAATTGAGCAGGATAGTCATGAAACTTGTGCTGACGTGCTGCTGTGCCTATTTTGATGGATTCGGATGAAAGGGAAAGGTTTATTTAGGACCCTTTCACCTTAAATTGAACTCATCATTTATGGTATCCAGAACACAATGCCTCCAAAGAAGTTAATGTTTTTCCTCCCAGAAATCCCAACTGTAGTAAGGCCCAGGAAAGGGGACACGAAGGCTCTCAAGACTTGTCCATTTCACTTTCCTGTACAACTAAGGACCACCCACCTAAAGGTTGCATCACCACAGTGGTCAGGATAGCTGGTTATTAACTATATGAATAAATTCTCATATGCTGTGTGCTGTTTACATTGTTGAAAGCAGACTCTCGCAACATGGAGGATTCCCATGTGCTGGGTTCAAGAGTGTTTTATTTCAAGTACGCTCTAAAACCCTGTAACTCCTTGACAAAGATGAGTAGAGCAGAAAATAGCTAAAGATACTATAAAGAGTCCCTTCAAGGAGGATAGCCAGAAGGCAAGCAGATTCCAACAGAGGGGACTATTGTTTACTGCAGGGTATAAAAATGCCTGTGGTGAGGGTGAGAAGCAGGAAGTTCATCTGCGGGGACAACACTCAATTCTGCCTTGATATCTTTAAATCAGGAATGCCGGAATGAAGGTTTCAGTGGAATCTGCTTGCCTTCTGGCTATCCTCCTTGAAGGGACTCTTTATAGTATCTTTAGCTATTTTCTGCCCTACTCATCTTTGTCAAGGAGTTATAGGGTTTTAGAGCATATTTGAAATAAAACACTCTTGAACCCAGCACATGGGAATCCTCCATGTTTCAAGAGTCTGCTTTCAACAATGTAAACAGCACACAGCATATGAGAATTTATTCATATAGTTAATATCACACAGCTGTCCTGGTTAGCTTTTTGTCAGTTTGGCAGGAGCTAGTGTGATCTGAAAAGAGACAATTCTTTTGAGAAAATGCTCCCATTGTCTTGGCTTGTAGGCAAACCTGTAGGACATTTTCTTAACTGATGAATAATATAGGAGAGACCAGACCACTGTGGTGATGCAACCTTTAGGTGGGCGGTCCTTAGTTGTACAGGAAAGTGAACTGGACAAGTCATGAGAGCAAGGCAGGAAGCAGCACTCTTCCATGATCTCTGCCTCATGTTCCCTCTTGGACTTCCCTCAGTAAACTGTGATCAGGGCATCTAAGCTCAACAAACTCCTTTCCTTCCCAAGTTGCTTTTAGTCATGGTGCTCATCGTACCAACAAAAAACTGGGACAATAAAGCCTTATAGGTGATTCTTAGGCTTTTTAAAAATACTCTCTAGAATTTTTACTATGTACTACTGTTAAATTACAATGCCCTGAGACAAAGCCAACTTTGAATGGTGACCTTTTAACCTGTGTCCTACTGCGACTTGGGCAATCTTCAAGTATTCCCCCAAACCAACAACCTAATATTTGCTTTTTAATGTTACTCCGTGGTTTCCATGGCATCTTTTATTCCTTTTCATTTTTCTTTTATTATTTTCAAATGTGCATTTAGAAACAAATTGCCTTAAATCTCAACAATCATTCCTTCACTTTGAGCTACTCTGCTATTTAAGTCTTCTGATGTGTTTTTAATTTTGTTTAGTATACTTTGCAGTTTGAGAATTTCTTTGTTTCTTTCTTCCTTCCTTTTAATAGTTAGCTTCTTCAATATATATTTTTTTTCTTTTCCTATACCCAGGTATCATGTTCACCTGGCTCCCTTGACTCCTACATGGAAGTAGGGGTTACTAAAATCTCTTCAGACTGGTTTGTCCATGCAGAATTGGTTGCCAGAAGATCTTACACAAAAATCATCTTATTCTAGCTATGAATTTGTGATGGTTTTTTGGCACCAGTTCTATGATTTGTCATGGGAGCAACAGGAGGCCATAACACCAATATATTCTGTGTTACTAAGAAACAATTATATACCTCAGTTCAAACACAGGTATGTGATTGTCATCACAGCCAGGCTGTTAACTGCATTGACAGACACTAGAGGAATCTCCAGAGGCCATTTGGTTCCCATATCTTTGTTGACACATCATTCTATTGTAATCAGCATGACAGCTTACATGAAGGAACTGTAACATTAGGCTGATCCTTTTAAACCCTTCTGTCAAGTTGCATGATTTCCTTGTTCAAAATCCTTACTGACCAGCACATTCTGAGTAAAAGCCAAATGGTTAAGTGCCCTACCATCTGTCACAGTCTGGCCCAGCCTTCACTGACTGGCTTCTCTCCAGCGACCAGTGCCACTTCAGTTCTGGACTGGAGCATAGAACCCTTCTCCCCACAGGTCAAGACTACCCTCTCCTCAGAGCACTTACACTCTGATTATGCTTGGGAAAGGGATTCCTTTCTATGCTTCATGGGCATGGATCTGTCCCTTCAGTTTATATGTAAACTTCACCCTAACTCCTAGTAAATGCTTCAATCTAGCCACTTGGTCCACCTTGGGAAACATCCTACACATACTCATTTTTGCGTGAGATTCTCCATACTGGAATTTAACCTTCATCCAGGCACCACTGGTGTTTGCTTTTTCCGTGACTGTGTCTTTAACAAGTACATAAAAGACACCCAGGCGGCCTGTGCTTAATAACATCTCTTAGATTCCTAATTTGTTTTCCATTCAGAATCTTAAAGTATATTTTAGACCTTGGTTCAAGTTTTATGCCATGAAGTTCACTCCTTTTACTTCAGAGATGGTCAAAAATTATTTCAGGTCCCTGTATCTCAGACCTCAAAACATAGCAGGTCAGCCTCATGTTCTAGTCTTCAAAAGATCTGAATGCAGAGCACTTATATAACTGTTTTCTTTTATAAGTAGTATCTGAAATTTTTTTTTTAATTTTTAAATATTTAGTAATCTATAGCTTGTTATCTTTTTAAATTCGAGAAAATATTCATATACATGTTATTTATTTATCCTGTGTGTATATGTATAATTTGGGCTTGTGTGTGTGTGTGCATGCCACTGTTTGCCTGTGGAAGTCAGAGCACAGCTAGAAAAAGCCAGTTCCCTTCTTCTATCATGTGGTCATCAGGGATTGATAGCAGGTCATCAGTCTCAGTAGTAGGCACTTTTTCACTGAGCCATCTTGCTAGCCCTGCTGTGTAAATATATTTTTAATAACTGTTATATAATATACTCTCTTCATACAGTGAGTATATATAAGACAAATATCCACTTTCATAATTTTAAGTATGTGCCTTTAAGATATATACATAGAGTTGGCCATGGGGGCTTAAGTCTGTAATCCAGCATAGGAAAGACTGAGGCATGAAGACAATCACATATCAAGATCAACCTGTCTACATAGTTAGTTCCAGGTCAGTCGGGGCTACAACCAGCATGCACACTTGCCAAACTAACATCTCTTTCCAGCTGCCTCAAGTCCTTTCTGTCCCCATTGCCGCCAGGGAAGACTACTGCAGTTTGTGTATAGCCGTGGGCGTAACCACAGCCTGTCAGTCATCCTTGACCAACTTCGCCAGTCAACCCAGGACTGCGTCTCAGCTTAGGCCCTCGCAGTATGACTTTCATACTCACCAGGGCCTGTGATGCTGTAAGACCTTCTTAGCACTATGAACATGTAGTCATGTGTCACAGGGCAGCAGTACTACATCACATTAATCTTAGGATGCTTTGAAATGGGAGGTGGTCTATGATTTCATTGCCCTGGAAGATGTTTATTTCACCTCTTTGAAAAGAGTCCTTAAAAACTAAATAATCCATTAGAACTGACACTAGAAATGACCAGATTGAGACCACATTGACCTATGCTTCCTTCCTGCCTCACTACCCTTTACCTCACTCTTATTTCTCAGGATATATATATATATATATATATATATATATATATATATATATATATCATATGTCATCAATATCACATTTCATATATCTATATCTCTATGTATGTATATATAGCTATCTCCTGAAAAAAATTATAGGACATAAGTTTTCCTCAGGCTCTGCATCCTGGGAAAGATATTAAAGACCTAGTAAGAGAAAGCTTGTTTTGCCATGCAAAGCAACTACAAAGTGTTGTTTATGTCTAAATCTCAATAACAAAGAATGGCCACAAGGAGGGTACAGAACTCTCTCTCATTCTCTCTCTCTCTCTCTCTCTCTCTCCCTTTCTCTGTCTCTCTTTCTTCCTGTTTTTCTTTCTGACTAAAGTGGAGGCTTTTTTTAAAGCACAAAATATATTAAGGATAAAGCGATAAGTGAGAATTTGTTTCTAGGAAGGTATGAGCACCACAGTATAAGCACTTTTGTTCAGCTCTCTATGTGCAGGAATGAAGGATGGGGTGTTCTTAGTAATGCTGAGGGATCTTTGTAGGGGTGTGTGTGTGTGTGTGTGTGTGTGTGTGTGTGTGTGTGTGTGTGTGCGTGTGCGTGTGTGTACTCATGCACTGTAGAAATGGTTGAAATCATCTTCCAAATTCTATCCTCCTGAAAATAATTTTATAGAAGTATCAATTATTTAAAGAATTCTGCTTGATAAAAATTGAATTGATGGCCTGACTTTGTGTCCTGAGGTAAACTGGGGGTTGTAAAATTTACCTAGTTGAGTGTAGAATAATGTATCTGCATGGTTATGCACAAAAGTGTGAAATTCAGCCTCTAGTCAGCTGCATCCCAGGGACGTGGCCATTTCTACATTCTCCACAGCAATGAGCACTTGTGCTTTGGACCTGAGACTCACAGAAAAAAGCCTGATGGAGCCTTGGTGGGGCTTAGCTCCTTTTAGTTTCAACAGTCTATTATGCATCCAGTGCTTTAATGACATTTAAAGAAGAAAAGCACCAGAGGAAAAACAAACTGATAGTCAGAGATCCATAGACCCCATAATGAAGCCTAATCAAGAGTGACTGATCACAGCCCACAAGTATTTTAGTGGATGAAAATCCTAAACCAAGAATTGATTTTAACAAATCTGAAGTCTGACAAACGAATCACACTGCTTGAAGGTGAGAGAGGATTTTCTTAATTTAATATGCTGTGAAAGACCAGTTATTTCTCTTGAGAAAGAGAATAAATTGTTGTCTTGATTCCTATGCATGATTTACGAGGATTTTGTGTATCAGAGCTATGTCAGAGTTTTATGTCCTTTTAATCTCTGATCTTTATGTTATTTAACTTTAAAGGGATAGCTGGCATTATCTGTCCTTTTGTTACTAAAATGAAATCCCTGAGAATGTTATTTTATAAAAAAAAAAAAAAGTTTCCTGTAGAACATGACTGGGAGGTTCTTGTCCAAGGCCAGGCTGCTCCACGGCTGTGGGCTTCCGGTGTGTTTGTCAGATACAAATGTTGGGACCGCACTGAACAGCGAGACACTCACTTGACTGAAGCAAAGAGAGGCTGGTAGTCTGAGTCACACATTCCCACCTCTTAAATGTTTACAGTAGGAATACACCAGGGACTGTGTTAGTTCCTCTGGACAGTCTCTTAGATTTTATCCTTCAGAACAACATAAGGGACCTGAAGTTTACAAAGAAGAATGGTTTGCCAACATGATATTCAATTGCAGCAGTATTTTCGTAATATAAAATATGGCTAACTAAAACTATAAAAAGAAATAAAGCTAAACATTTACATTCTTTTAACCTGCTAAGTATATTCACCATGAGTATATTCTCCATAAGTATATTCTACACTCTCACTCCTAGACGTCTTGTTAAAAAAAATCAGTTGAGTTTCGCTGTGAACAGCTCATATAAATTACAAACATAACAATTCATAAAGAGCCATAGTATAATGGAGTGGGTTAACAATGTTGGAGATATATAAAATGATTGCATTTTATTATTATTTAATTTATGTGGGAGGGGACAGAGTGTTTTGCAAGGCCCACATATGGAAGTCAGAGGACAACTTTCAAGAGTGGCTTCTCTCCTATTATTTGAAGGAGATTTAATTCAGCTCTTCAAGCATGTGTTTTTATCTACTAAAGCATCTTTCTGGCCCTCACTCAAGCTTTAAAATAAGTTGCGTCGTAACATATTCAGTAATTATTTTAGGTGAATTCTTTGGTTAGGCTATAATGAGAGTTGACAGGCATTACAGCCATCATAACGGCAGGGAAAAATAATTCTGTTACCCCTAAGAAAACACCATGTAGTGGCTCTCTAGTAGAATTCTGTTTCCTTACAATTTTGCATTTTCTTGAATATGAAAATGAGTCTGACTCATTCCCTTGTATGTTTTAGATTCATCCATGTAGGTTTTGTGTAGCAGCAGTCACCCACCCTGCTTTCACTTGCTAGGGCACACTCTTGCACAGGGAATGCAGTGATTCATTTCCTGTTTCCCATTGAAGGGCATTTCAATTTTACACAGGACCCTCCACTTCCTGGTGCTGGCATTACAGGCATGAGCCCACCTGCCTGGCTAATCTATCCACTACTGTGAAGAAAATACCCCAGCTCTTTGCAGAGTGTTCCATGACAACTTCACTGATCCTGGCTACATGCATAGGAATGAACACATGGTGCCATTTCATATTTTATTGCTTTTTATAATATTTATATATGACTCAAATATAATAATTCAAAATTTCTACTTTATATAAAGGTTTTCAGTTATATTGCACAACTGTTGTACATTTTAACTAGCAATGCTAAAAATGTCACCTGCTGGGAACACTTGCTGTTCCCAGGCTTTGCTGTAATTTTAGCCTTTTTAGTAGACACAGATAGCTTCAAGTTGTGGTTTTAATTAGCTTCCCCTAAGGACTGCACCTCATTGTTTTCATTCTTCTATTTTTGTTTATTCTTTGTTGTAATGTAATGTCGGTTCTAAACTGCTGGAATATTTTTCCTCTTTCCACTGTTTGAGAAGTGATGATTCCTTGGCTATTCTACATGACAGAACTTTTTTCAGACCAGTGACTGGCAAGTCTTTGTCACCAGCCTTTTATATAACATTTGCTATTTAAAAACATAGTGTTTTAAAATATATTTTTCTACTAGTTGTATATCTCTGAATCACTGATTGGTTCTTAGTCTTGTTTTCTGTGAAGTTACACTCCCACCCTCTTTCCCATCTCCCACCCATCCCATCCCTCCGTTGTGGGGTGCCTCCATGTATCAGCCTCCCTCAGTTTGTTAGTCACATGAGGTCTAAGAGCTTCCTCTTGCACAGGAGGCATACATGGCAGTTCCACCAGGGTAGAGTGTCCCATTAATAGGTAACCAAGTCCACGTTCCTGCTCTTTTGAATCTATTGATTGTAGGATGGTTATCCTGTACTATATGGCTAAAATCCTTCTATAAGTGAATATATGCTATGTGTATCTTTCTGAGTCTGATGAGCTTTTCTAGTTCCATCCAGTTGGTTGCAAATTGCATGATTTCCTTGTTTCTGATAGCTGAGTAGTATTCCATTGTGTAAATGCACCACAGTTTTTTTTTAATCCATTCTTTGGTTGAAGGACATCTGGTTGTTTACAGTTTCTAGCTATTACAAATAAGGCTGCTATGAACATAGATGAGATGTCCTTGTGGATTGGTGAGGAATCTTTTGGATATATGTAAGATATTGCCAGACTGATTTCCACAGTGGTTGTATGAGTTTGCACTCCCACCAGCAATGTGGGAGTGTTCCCCTTTCTCTGTAACCTCACTAACATATGCTGTCTTTTGAGTTTTTGATATTAGTCATTCTTACAGGAGTGAGATAGAGTCTCAGAGTTGTCTTGAGTTGCATTTCTCTGACGATTAAGGATGTTGAGCATTTCGTCAAGTGACTCTCGGCCATTCTAGATTCCTCTTTTGTGAATTCTCGGTTTAGCTCTGTATCCCATTTTTTTTTTTTTTTTGATTGGGTTACTTGGTTTGTTGGCGTTTAATTTCTTGAGTCCTTTATAAATTTTAGATAGTAGCCCTCTGTCAGATGTGGTATATTATTGATAGCAGCCAGTACAATTAAGATGAGGACCCATACTTGCCATGTCCCACTCTCACCCGCAGAATGACAACTGTAGATGTTAATACCTGATTCCGTCCTGTTAGGAAAGAATTCAAAGTTTGCTGGAAGTATCATGACACACAGTTCTGAATTTTTTCAAAGTTTTTCTTTGATGGAATTGACTCTTCTTCTCATTCTGTAATATCTTAATTCTTTTTTTAATGTTTATTTATTATTTCAAGTTACATCTCCATCACAGCCCTCTCCCTCCACCCCTCCCAGTCCCACCCTCCTACCCTCTCACTCTTTCCCCAGAATGCATAATTCTTTTTTTTTTCAGTCCAACAAATGGTTCTTTCTCTTATAACAATAAATACAGTGCAAAACAACTGAAATAAATAGGCCACAATTCTGAGAGTTATATGGCTTAGCATACATTCTCAATGTCCAGTCCATATGTATTTGGTCCCTGACTTTAATATTCTACTATCTAACTATCTCCATGAGTTTAAAATTCTCTAACTCAGCTTTCATACTAACTTGCATCACAATTTTAAAAACATATTCTTAGATCCAGAACGCCCTCTTGATTCCTAAACAACTCAAAATTTAACTATGAGACTCTAGCTATCTATTCTTCAACCACCTCAGAGACCTGAGAGGGATAAATATATCTGATTATATAGGAAGTGCAGGGCCTACAGATCCAAAACTAAAAAATGACATACCCATGGCTGCCTCGACAGTTCCCATTTTCTCTCCATATAATACAGCATCAATCTTCAGCTGTTTGGCCCTGTTTCTCTGACAGACATTGATTGTAGAGCAGGAATTATGAAGGACGTACCTGTCTTGGCAGAGCTAGGCTGTCGACTTACCTGCTTCCAAGTTTTGTCCTTTTTGGACAGCAGTCTATCTACAGTTGAAGCAAGAGGTTTGTTTTTCGACAAGAGATAGGCTTGCCACTCATTCAACCATCTCACACTGGAGATTCTTCGATGCTCATCTTCTACTTGGAGTGGAATAGGGGATGCTGTCTGGAGCTGGCATGTCTCGACATCAAAAAAATCTTTATTTAAGAAAACATCTTTGAATGCCATGTTCTGCAGATCTCTTGGAGTTTTTGAAGACACCCTATCTATCTCTTATGTTTAGATACGCAAATGTTGCTGTCTCTTAACAACTTGATTTCTGAGTAGCTTAGAAAATAACTGTCATAGACTGTCATAGTAACTAACAAAATGACACGCTTGCAAGACTGTTAGTTTGTATTTCTTAATTATCCTAAACAGTTTATGATAGTTGGTAGCAAAAGGCCAAAACTTCACATTTCCTTTTTAAGCATTACTAGGTACAATACCTTTAAGAAGTGTTACCCTTAATTTTGTAACAATATACAAATATCAATATCAATGTGGCCAAATATACTCTTAATTTTGTATCAATATACTAAGATCAGTATCGATGTAGTCCAATACAATCTTAATTTTGTATGAATATACAATGATCAATATGAATTTAGCCTAATATAGTATTAATTTTGTATCAATATACAAAGGTATAAGGGCTTATTCAATAATCTGACCTTTTTTCTTGATCTTTTCTATACTATGTCTATGTCCCATTTTTTCTCAAGTCTGTTCACTCCTACATAGGAGAGAAAGAAGGATACAGAAAAGAAAAAGAGAGAAGTCCCTAGGCCTAACCTCCAAAACCCATTTAACAAGACCATTTAACAGCTTGTAGTCTCTTCCCCTAAATGACAAAATTTTCTGTTATCCATCGAATAATCAAAGGGGAGGGAGACACCCTCCCCACCTTCTGGGCCTTGGATGTCACTCTCATAAATGACTTTTTGCTGATTTGGGACATAGTAAACCTGTTTGGGGCCCAAATAGGGATGGAAAAATGGTTAAAAATGTTAATAGAATCATTTGATGTTCAGTCCTTTTGTGCTCAGCTATTTAGATGTCCTAAGAAGTTTGTAGACAGAAGCTGATCTTCAGGCCTTTACTGAAGTTCTGGCTGGAACAGTCTGTGGAGCTGAAGGATCTTAGTGATTTTGAGTTGTGGTTGTAGACTTTTGAGGAAACAGCTATTGAGGGAGTCTGCAAGGCTGGATCGTCTGGGCCGCTCATCTTCATCAGTGTCTGATCTGTTTTCTGCTGAGTTGTCCCTGGATTCCTTGAATGGGTGCTTTAAGTCTCCTGGAAAGATAAGAACAGAGCCCTGCCCTAATCCTAACTCTGGGGCAATTACCTTTTTTTTTTGGGGGGGGGGGTCAGGTAATATTTTTCCTGGAGCAAATTTGGTTTTTTGACAATATATAAAGTATTATCTTTCAATCTGGATTAAAGAAGAAATTATTTTGTTATTTTGGAGCTAAACAAAACTTTAGTGTATATATTTTGATAATACGTAATTGTGTTTTAAATTTCTGACACTGGAATGACCTCTTCTATTTGTGACATTTTGTGTTAGTGGGTTTAGATTGTTAATAATTTGCTGAGAATATTGACACTTTTGTTCATTAGTGATCATTTTCTTTGATCAGAATGGTTTTTTATGTGATTTGGGAAATCAGAGCAACACTGACTTATACCTCAGGTGGGAGGTGTTATGTCCCCTATTTTCTGGAAAGTAATGTGTAAAGTCGCTAATATTTCATTTGTTAAGTTTCAGTTAAATTTCCACCCCTTCATCCCCCATCCACAATGAATTCTGGCAAATAATATATTTCTGGGGTTTTTTGAAACCTAAATTTATTTATTTTTCATATTGTAAGTCTTAAGTTAGATGTTTTCCTAGCAAGTTTATATTTATCAAAGACTTGTTCTATTCCATTATTTAGCTTAACTTATGGAGGGCAGTTTTATATGACTTTTATTATAATTACAATATATACAGCTTAGCAGCAGCATGTTCTTCAGCACATATTGGTACCTCGAATCTCCCTCTCCCTCTTTCTCTTCATCTCTGTATTTTTGTAGCTTTAACAAATAAGTAATTGTAGACTGATTGCAACTGGAGTGTCTTCATTGCATTCTTCTTCTCTCTATAGTACACCAATGACTTTGACAAGATTTGCTATAAATTCTTAACACTATATTATACTCATTATTTTTATCTAATATCCTCTCTACTTTATATTTCTTTTATTTTCCATAACCATTAACTTTGTGATAATGCACAGAGACCCATATGCACCGATATACACAATTGATCCCAGTACTTTCCTAATAGTAAGATTGTTTTTTGACAAGGTAATAGAGCTACAAACATGATTTCAAACATACATACTTTTATTTTATTTCAACACTTATTCTGAGCAATGATACTTAGTTTCCAAAGAAATAAAATGACTTGTTCTCTGGTAGTTGTTATCTCTTGGGCATTTCGGAAGTGGTTGTCCATTTTTCTAGATGTTGATATTCATTACTTAATCATTTTCAGAAAGGAAGGACTAAGCTTTATTACTGCTCCTCCAACTCAAATGGACACTGTCATTCCAATACACATGTATGTTGTCACTTCAGCTGCATGGATGGTATGACACCATTACAATGGTGATGTCACTCCAACTCATGGAAAGTGTTCTATTTCACAGAGATGATGTCATTACAACTCACATGGATACTTCAATTGTAATTCACAAGAATAATGTCATGTTCATTCACCTGGATGCTTGTGACTCCAGCTTACATTAATGGTGATGCTACAATTCACATGGACAGTGTGGCCATAACCCATGTGAATATTGTCCCCGCCCCAAACTCAATAGACAGTGTAGCTCCAATGTACATGGATAATCTAGCTACAATACAAACAGGTACTGTCATTGACAGTTTTTTTCAGTTTTAATTTTGAACATGCTCATGTATTGCTTTAAAAAAATATACAAGTAGGATCATCAAGGCCTTTGGCAATTTCTAAAGTACAGTAGATTCTAGCCTCATAGTTGTTCACTATTAATAATACATGTGTTATCTCCTTAATTATGTCCCTGTATGTTACAGAATAATCTGTTTGGAGTCAATCAAATTTAAATTCAATTTCTAAAAGTTACACCCACCTCATTACCTTGTAATTTAAATTTTCATTGACTAAATACCTGGCAAACCTATTTAATGACATCAGTTTTAAAATGGTTTCCTCAACCACTATGATTTAAATATTTATTTATAACATACTATCTTATTTCATGGGTATTTTATATTTAAAATTTAAAAATAATACATTGGTATTATTTCTTTCTTTTTAAAATTTTTTCCTTTATTTTTTTATTTCTTCAAGTTACATCTAAATCGCAGTCCCCTCCCTATTCCCCCCTCCAGTCCCACCCTCCCATCCTCAACCCCCCATCCTCTTCCCATTTTGTTTTAAGTTTAAGGTATATCTTATTTCCCCCTACAGTTTCCCCTTTCAGCCCAACAAATGGCTCTTTCTCTTATAATAATAAATACAATACAAAACAACAGAGGTTATTAGGCCACAGTTATGAGGGTTATATGGCTTAGCATACATTCCCAATGTCCAGTCCATATGTATTTGGTACCTGACTTTAACATTCTACTATCTAAACATCTCCATGAGTTTAAAGTTCTATACCTAACTCAACATTCATACTAACTTGCAACACAATTTTAAAAGTATCTTCTTAGATCCAGAACGCCCTATTGATTCATAAACAACTCAAAATTTAATTATGAGACTCTAGCTATCTGTTCTTCAACCACCTCAGAGACCTGAGAGGGATAAATATATCTGATTATATAGGAAGTGCAGGGCCTGCAGCTTCCAAAACTAAGAAATGACATACCAGTGGCTGCCTGGACAGTTCCCATTTTCTCTCCATACATTACAGCATCGATCTTCAGTCTTTGGCGCCTTTTCTCTGACAGACATTGATTGTAGAGCAGGGGTTATGAAGGGCTTGCCAACCCTGTCTTGCCAGAGCTAGGCTGTCGACTTACCTGCTTCCAGGTTTTGTCCTTTTTGGACAGCAATCTGTCTACGGTTGGAGCAAGGGGCTTTTCCTACCAAGAGATAGGCTTGCGACTAATTCAATCAGCTTCCACTGGAGGAGATTCTTCGATGCTCATCTTCTACTTGGGGTAGAATAGGGGGTGCTGTCAGGAGTTGATATGTCTTGATATAAAAAAATCTAAAATTACAAAAACATCTTTGAATGCCATATTCTGGAGATCTTTTGAGGTTTTTGAAGAGGCCCTATCTATCTCTTCTATTATGGTAAGAAGATGTTGCTTGTCTCTTAGCAGCTTTATTTCTGATTAGCTTAGAAAATAACTATAATAGACTGTCATAGTACCTAACAGAATGATTGGCTTGCATAAACATTAGTTTGCATTTCTTAATTATCCTAAACAGTTTATGACAATTAGTAGTAAAAGGCCGAAACATCACATTTCATTGTTTTTCTTTACCTCCTAACCCTTCCATCCCTTTCTCTGGGGTGGAGTATCCTTACATGACAGTCCCTCATCTCAGTTGAGAGGTCCTATGAGGGCCAAGAGCCTCCTCATTCATTGGGGGTCTACGAGGCACTACCATCAGTGAAAAGTGTCTCATTGCCCGGAGAGAGAACTAAGAAACAAACAAACCAATAAGAAGACAAATAGATAAAAAAGTCTAAAAAATAGAAAAAATATAAAATATATATAAAATATAAAAAAATAAAAATAAAAAGTCTATGTCCAAGTTCACTTTGGTGTGTTAGTTGTAGTATCGATACCTTCTACTATATAGCTAAAATCCTACTATAAGTGAATAGATGCCATATGCGTCCTTCTGAGTCTGGAATAGCTCACTCAGGATCTTTTCTAGTTACATCCATTTGGCTGCAAATTGCATAATTACATTGTTCCTGATAGCTGAATAATATTCCATTATGTAGATGTACCACAGTTTTTTAACCCATTCTTCGGTTGAGGGACATCTGGGTTGTTTCCAGTTTCTAGCTATTACAAATAAGGCTGCTATAAACATAGATGAGGAAACTTCCTTATGATTCCGTGAAGAGGCATTTGGGTGTATACCCAGAAGTGGTATGGCTGGGTCCTGAGGCATAGCTATTCCAAGTTTTTTAAGATATCACCAGACTGACCTCCATAGTGTTTGCAAAAGCCTGCACTCCCACCAGCAATGGAGTAGGGTACCCCTTTCTCCACACCCTCACCAGCATGTGTTGTCATTTGAGCTTTTGATCTTAGCCATTCTGACAGGTGTGAGATGGAATCTCAGAGTCGTCTTGAGTTGCATTTCTTTGATGATTAAGGATGTTGAGCATTTCTTCAAGTGTCTCTCAGCCATTAGGGATTCCTCCTTTGTGAGTTCTCTATTTAATTCTGTCCCCCATTTTTGATTGGATTATTTGTTTTCTTGGCATTTAATTTCTTGAGTTCTTTGTAGATTTTAGATAGTAGCCCTCTGTCAGATGTGGGGTTGGTGAAGATTTTCTCCCAGTCTGTAGGCTACCATTTTTTTGGAATGACAGTGTCTTTTGCCTTACAGAAGCTTTTCACTTTCATGAGGTCCCATTTATTGAATGTTGATCTCAGCTCCTGAACTGTTGGTATTCTGTTCAGGAAGTTGTCACCTGTGCCAATGAGTTCAACGGTTTCTCCCACTTTTTCTTCTAGTAGATTTAGTGTGACTGGCTTTATGCTAAGGCCATTGATCCACTTAGACTTAAGTTTTGTACAAGGCGATAAGTATGGGTCTAATTTCATTCTTTTACAAGTGGACATCCAGTTAGACCAGCACCATTTGTTGATGATGCTGTCCTTCTTCCATTGTGCCGTTCTGGCTTCTTTGTCAAAAATTAGGTGGCCATAAGTGTGTGGGTCTATTTCTGGATCTTCAATTCGATTCCATTGATCTACTGGTCTGTTTCTGTACCAATACCATGCTGTTTTTACAACTATTGCTCTGTAGTACAGCTTGAAATCTGGGATGGTGATACCTCCAGATGTTTTTTGTTTGTTTGTTTGTTTGTTTTTTATTGTACAGGATTGATTTAACTATTCTGCTGGGTTTTTTGTGGTTTCATATGAAATTGAGAATAGCTCTTTCCAATTCTATAAAAATTGTGTTGGTATTATGATAGGAATTGCATTGAATCTATATATTGCTTTTGGTAGGATGGCCATTTTTATTATGTTAATCCTACCTATCCATGAGCTTGGGAGATCTTTCCTTCTTCTAAAGTCCTCTTCCATTTCTTTCTTCAAGGGCTTGAAGTTCTTGTTGTACAGGTCCTTTACTTGCTTGGTTAGAGTTACCCCCAGGTATTTTATGGTTTTTTGTGGCTATTGTGAAGGAGGTTGTTTCCCTTATTTCTTTCTCAGCCCATTTGTTTGTTGTATAAAGAAGGGCTTCTGATTTTTTTGAATTAATTTTGTATCTAGCCACTTTGCTGAAGGTGTTTATCAGCTGTAAGAGTTCTCTGGTGGAATTTTTGGGGTCGATTATGTATATTATCATATCATCTGCAAATAGGGATAATTTGACTTCTTCGTTTCCAATTTGTATCCCCTTGATCTCCTTTAGTTGTCTTATTGCTCTAGCAAGAACTTCAAGTACTATATTGAAGAGATATGGTGAAAGTGGACATCCTTGTCTTGTCCCTGAGTTTAAAGGAAATGCTTCAAGTTTCTCTCCATTTAATTTGATGTTGGCCACTGGCCTGCTGTATATTGCCTTTATTATTTCTAGGTACAGTCCTTGTATGCCCATTCTCTGCAGAACTTTTAGCATGAAGGGGTGTTGGATTTTGTCAAATGCTTTTTCTGCATGTAGCGAGATTATCATGTGGTTTTTTTTCTTTCATCTTGTTTATATGGTGAATGATGTTGATAGACTTTTGTATGTTGAACCATCCCTGCATTCCTGGGATGAAACCTACTTGATCATGGTGTATGATACCTTTGATGTGTTCTTGAATTCTGTTTGCTAGTATTTTATTAAGTATTTTTGCATCTATGTTCATGGGGGAGATTGGTCTGAAGTTCTCTTTCTTTGTTGAGTCTTTGTGTGGTTTAGGAATCAGGGTGACTGTGGCCTCATAGAATGAGTTTGGCAATGTTCTTTCAGATTCTATTTTGTGAAAGAGTTTGAAAAGTATTGGTGTTATCTCCTCTTTGAAGGTTCGGTAGAATTCCGTGCTAAAGCCTTCTGGCCCTGGGCTTTTTTTGGTTGGGAGATTTTTAATGACTGTTTCTATTTCCTTATGGGTTATAGGGCTGTTTATCTGATCTTGATTTAGCTTCGGTAGGTGGAATCTATCAAGAAAATTGTCCATTTCACTTAAGTTTTCAAATTTGGTGGAGTATAAATTTTTAAAGTAGGATCCAAATATTCTCTGTATTTCCTCAATGTCTGTTGTTATTTCTCCCTTTTCATTTCTGATTTTGTTGATTTGTGTTTTCTCCCTCTGTCTTTTAGTTAATTTGGCTAAGGGTCTGTCTATTTTGTTGATTTTCTTGAAGAACCAACTCTTGGTTTCATTGATTCTTTGTATAGTTCTTTTTGTTTCTAAGTTGTTGATTTCGGCCCTAAGTTTGATGATCTCCTGCCTTCTGCTCCTCTTGGGAGTGTTTGCTTCTTTTTTTTCCAATTCACCCAGTTTAGCTGTTAATTCACTAATATGAGCTGTCACAATTTTCTTTTTGAAGGCATTTAGTACTATGAACTTTCCTTGTAGCACAGCTTTCATTGTGTCCCATAGGTTTGGCTATGTTGTGTCTTCATTTTCGTTCGATTTTAAAAAGTGTTTGATTTCCTTCTTTATTTCTTCCCTGACCCAGTGGTCCTCTAGTAAAGAGTTGTTCAATTACCATGTGAGTGTAGACTTCCTGTTGATTCTTTTGCTATTAAAGTCCAGCTTTGTTCCATGGTTGTCTGATAAGATACAAGGGGTTATTTCAATTTTCTTGTATCTGTTGAGGCTATCTTTGTGTCCAAAAATATGGTCGATTTTGGAGAAGGTTCCATAAGGTTCTGAGAGGAAGGTGAATTCTTTTGTGATTGGGCGAAACGTTCTGTAGATATCTGTTAGGTCCATTTGGTTCATGCTCTCTGTTAGACTCATTATTTCTCTGTTTGGCTTCTGTCCTGATGATCTGTCCATAGTTGTGAGTGGGGTGTTGAAGTCTCCTACTATTAAAGTGTTTGGATCGATGTGTGATTTAAGTTTTAGAAGCGTTTCTTTTATAAATGTAGGTGCCTTTTTATTTGGGGCATAGATATTCAATATTGAGATGTCCTCTTGGTTGATATTTCCTTTAATGACTATGTAATGCCCTTCTCTGTCTTTTTTTATTAACTTCAATTGGAAGTCTATTTTGTTTGATATTATGGTGGCTACTCCAGCTTGTTTCCTGGGTCCATTTGCTTGAAAACTTTTTCCCAGCCCTTTACTCTGAGATAGTGTTTATCTTCAATAGTGAGATGTGTTTCTTGTATACAGCAAAAAGATGGGTCTTGTTTACGGATCCAGTCTGTAAGTCTGTGTCTTTTTATTGGTGAGTTGAGTCCATTGATGTTGATGGATGTTAGTGACCAGGGGTTGTTATTTCCCATTATTTTGGTATAGCTGTTCGTCTTGTGTTTCTTTTTGTTTAGTTGCTGTGGAGGTTTCTATTTCCTCTGTTTTCTTGGGTGTAGTTATCTTCTCTGTGTTGGAATTTTCCTTCTAGGATCTTCAGTAGGGCTGGGTTTGTGGGGAGATAATGTTTGAATTGATTTTGTCATGGAATATCTTGTTTTCTCCATACATGTTGATAGAGAGCTTTGCTGGGTATAGTAGTCTGGCTGGGCACCTATGTTCTCTCAGGGCTTGTAGGATATCTGTCTAGGCCCTTCTAGTTTTTAAAGTTTCTGATGAGAACTGAATTTTAATTTTAATTTTTTAATTGTTTTATATTATTCATTTTTGAGTTTGTATTTTAATTATAGTTTGCTCTTCCTCTTTTCTCTCTTAAGCCCACTCATATAGACCTCCTCAATCTTCTTTATGTCCATTACCTCTTTATTCATCAGCTGTTACTGCATTCATACATGTATTGTATTTACATACATATCCCTAATATAACTGTCTGAGTCCATATAATATTACTCATATGTATGTTTTCAGAGATGACCATTTGGCACTGGATAAACAATTGGTGTGCTCTTTCCTGGGGAGGCCCACCTTTCCTACTGCCTACTTTACTTGGTTGCCTGTAGTTCTTTGTGTAGGGTGAAGGCCCTGTGAGTTTTTCCCCAGTGCAGATTGGAATAACCACTGGTGTAATCCTTGTTTAACTCAGTTCTAGTCCTCTTGATGAGACTCTATGGGTGTAGCTTCTAAGGAGACAGACTCTTTTTTTTTTTTTTTTTTGGTTTTTCGAGACAAGGTTTCTCTGTGTAGCCCTGGCTGTCCTGGACTCACTTTGTAGACCAGGCTGGCCTTGAACTCGCAAAGATCCGCCTGCCTCTGCCTCCCAAGTGCTGGGATTAAAGGCGTGCGCCACCACCGCCCGGCTAGGAGACAGACTCTTTCGGCCTCCTCTTCTGCAGTGGTCCCTGGACCTTAGGTGCAGATATTTTATAGATATATCCATTGGTACTAGGTTCCACAACTCTGCATTTTGATTAATTGTGGTTTTCTGTTAAGGTTTCCATCTGTTACAAAGAAAAGTCTCCCTGATCAAAAGTGGAGACTACACTTATCTGTGGGTATAAAAACAAATGTTTATAGACTGTTATTGGTAATTATGATGGTTTAGTAAATTGGTTGTTGTAGATTCTCCTCCAATAACGGTGGTATCCCTAGCACTGATTAGTTAGCAGGTATCCAGTACCAGGCATGGCATCCCTCTTGTTGAGCAGTCATAAGTAAATTCAGATAGCCACTGGTTACAAGTTATGTATGCCACTACTGCACTTGTAGGGCTCTCATATCATGTTGGATATGCAGTTCATAGATGTCACTTCTGGATGGGGCTGTTGATTTCCTCTCTCCTACAGAAACTTCCAAGGAGGCTTCTGGCATCATGAGAACCAGTCCTCAGGGAAGGGGCATTCAGATCAGTTCTAGCTCAGGACTCTCTGTGCCTTGTTTCTGAAGGGCATGTATCTTCAGCAATAGGGACTAACCTTCCACATCCAGAGGCCAACCAAGGAAAATGGCAGTAAGCTATGTGTTTGGGGAGTCTTTTAGGCAGCCTTGACCAAATATTTAAAAGAGGGCTTCTTGTGTCTTGTATTAGTGATATCTATCTTTCTGAGTCTGAATCACCTCACTCAAAATAATGTAAATGACTCAAGATCCCAAGAGTTGAAATAACTCACAATGTGAGTAATGTATTGTTTTGTCATGAGAAGGTCATATAATTTAATTTTGTATTTTTAAATCTTTTTCTCTCTCTCTCTCACTCTCTCTCTCTCTGTGTCTCTGTTTCCCTCTGTGTATGGGTGTGTGTGTGGGTGCTGGAAGCAGAAAGAGGAATGGACCAAGTATGACCCCCAAAAGGAGCCACCTGCTGGACACCAAGCATACAAGTTAAAGTCATATGAGGGACATTTAATATTCAAACCATAACAATTTTAGTTTTAGCAAGCCTGATCACCTCTCCTGCTCCCCGCTTTGTCTGTGTGTGTTTGTGTGTGAATGACTTCCACAGGTCAAGACTTTCTAGATGTTATAGACAGTGCCACAGTATCTGCATGTGACCTAATCACTATATTATTAAATCATGTCCAGATTACCTATGACTATTTTTTTCTGTTTTCTTTTTAATCTGTGACTATTATAATGGAAGTTCTGTGTACATGGTTGTTCCTATGCATGGCTTAGTGAATAATAAAAAAAATTAGAATAAAAATTATAAAAAAGAAAAAGAATGAATATTCAATAGATTTGCATCTGAAAATATACATCCTTTACCTTTTTTAGTCCTCACTAAATTGAGTTCTCAGTGGATATTGTATCAAATGGTGACTTTGAACATCTACTTCCTATGTATAGCTTGAAGATTTTTATTTCATAACCCTTCGGGTAAAGGCCCCACATCCATGTGGCTCTAAATTGCTTCCTAATGTATTACAGGAAGCAATAAAATGATTTTTTCTTATGTACTCTCAAAACTGTGCCTGAGTCCAGTGTATCTTTTGAAACAACCCTTCCTTTATTGGGTAGGAATAAACCAGGCTCACAGATTCAGTCTTTATGGCTTTTTGAAAACAATATTGTTGAGTTGAGGGAATTCGCTAGTGTCCCTTAGTTCATGTGCTCTGACATCTACAGGATCATACAGCCTCTGTATGGCTCCCTGCATATGGATGGTCTCAGGGTATGCTCCAAACTCTGTGACTTCACATTCGTTCTCGGTACTGAATGTGGCTATTCACAGGTGCGAGCAATGTGTGAGACAGACAGTCTGCTTCACGGGACATCTGGTACCTTTCTCAAAATGAGATCTTCTCTGAACACAGGGCCGCGTTCCACTTTTAAAAGACTGTCTGGCATTGTTCTTTCTATGTCCTGTGTATCTGTGAAGTTGTGAAAGAAAACATTACTGAGGATGAGAGGCAAAGCTAAGCGCTTTCTGCTTCTTAGGAGAAAATGGTGTCTTGGAGTACTTTTAGGTTTCTCCCTATTAGATAGTATCTATTTCTAAGCCTTGATTCTGGGGTCTACCCCATGTTGCCTCATTGACAAGCAAATGGTACAGAATTAGGATGTGTGGTCTGGTTCTTCAGATACCAAAATTACAGTATAGTGATGTGAATTAAGCCAAGATCATTAAGTTAACATAAAACAGACTTGGCGCAGTCAAATAGCCATATAGTACAGGATAACTATCCTACAACCAACACACCAAAAAGATCAGGAACATAGACTTTGTTACCTATCAATGGGAAAATTTGCCCTACGGGTGCTACAATGTAGGCCCCTCAGTGCAAAAGGAAGCTCTTAGCCCTCATATAACTGTTGAACTGAGAAGGGCTGATATGTAGGGACATTCCACATTGGAGAAGTAGGATGGGTGGGAGAGGGAGGAGAGGGTGGTGGTGGGGGAACTAGAGGGGTAGAAAGAGGGCACTATGATAAAGATATAACTTGATGTAATAAATAAACATAATAAATAGAAGACTTGGTGGAGAAAGTTTAACTTTTTGATAACCTTACATGTCTCTGGTTGGTTTGAACAGATGTTGATTTATTAATGAGCTAAAGTGTATACTGGATTCTAAAATCTTTCATGATCTCTAGAATATTGACATTTTAAAAATATTTATTTATTATTTCAGGTTACATCTCCATCACAGTGTCCTCTTTCCACCCCTCCCAGTCACTCCTTCCCACCCTCTACCTCCTATCCCTTCCATCCCACTCCTGTGGAGTGGAGTGTCCCTACATAACAGTCCCCTGCCCCAGTTCAGCAGTCATATAAGGGCCAAGAGCCTCCTCATACACTGGAGGCCTACAAGACAGCACACTAGGGCAAAGAAGTCTATGTTCCTGTTCCCTTTGGTGCATTAGTTGTAGTATAGTTATCCTGTACTATATGGCTAAAATCTGACTATAAGTGAATAGATGCCATGTGCATCCTATGGGTCTGGGTTAGCTCACTCAGGATGAGCTTCTCTAGTTGCATCCATTTGGCTGCAAATTGCATGATTTCATTGTTTCTGATGGCTGAGTAGTATTCCATTGTGTAGATGTACCACAGTTTTTAATCCATTCTTCAGTTGAGGGACATTTGGGTTGTTTCCAGTTTCTAGCTATTACAAATAAGGCTGCTGTGAACATAGATGAGGAAACTGCCTTGTGATTTGGTGAGGAGTCATTTGGATGTATACCCAGAAGTGGTGTGGCTGGGTCCCAAGGCAGAGCTATTCCAAGTTTTCTAAGATATTGCCAGACTGACCTCTATAGTGGTTGCACAAGCCTGCACTCCCACCATCAATGGAGGAGGGTTCCCCTTTCTCCACACCCTCACCAGCATGTGCTGTCATTTGAGCTTTTGATCTTAGCCATTTTGACAGGTGTGATATGGAATCTCAGAGTTGTCTTGAGTTGCATTTCTCTGATGATTGAGGATGCCGAGCATTTTTCAGGTGTCTCTCAGCCCTTAGGGATTCCTCCCTTGTGAATTCTCTGTTTAGCTCTATTCCCCATTTTTTGATTGGATTATTTGGTTTCTTGGAATTTAATTTCTTGAGTTCTTTGTAAATTTTGGTTATTAGCCCTCTCTAAGATGTGGGGTTGGTGAAGATTTTTTCCCAATCTGTAAGCTGCCATTTTGTTCGAATGACAGTGTCCTTTGCCTTACAAAAGCTTTTCAGTTTCATGAGGTCCCATTTATTGATTGTTAGCCTTAGATCCTGATCTGTTGGTGTTCTGTTCAGGAAGTTGTCACCTGTGCCGATGAGTTCAAACTGATCAACAACTTAGAAACAAAAAGAACAATACAAAGAATCAATGAAACCAAGAGTTAGTTCTTTGAGAAAATCAACAAAATAGACAAACCCTTTGCCAAATTAACTAAAAGGCAGAGGGAAAAAACCCAATCAACAAAATCAGAAATGAACATGGAGAAAAAACAACACACATTGAGGAAATCCAGAGATTCTTTAGGTCCTACTTTAAAAAATCTATATCCCTCAAAATTGGAAAACCTAAGTGAAATGGACAATTATCCTGATAGATTCGACCTTCTAAAGTTAAATCAAGATCAGTTTAACAGATTAAACAGTCCTATAACCTCTAAGGAAATAGAAACAGTCATTAAAAATCTCCCAACCAAAAAAAAGCCCAGGGCCAGATGGTTTCAGCACAGAATTCTTCCAGACCTTCAAAGAAGAGCTAATACCAATACTCTTCAAACTCTTCCACCAAATAGAATAAGAAAGAACACTGCCAAACTCATTCTATGAGGCCACAACCCTGATTCCTAAACCACACCAAAACCCAACAAAGAAAGAGAACTTCAGACCAATATCACTCATGAACATAGATGCAAAAATACTTAATAAAATACTGGCAAAGCGAATATTGACATTTGAATTGACCTGGATTCCATTCCAATTTGTTACTTCAATTTTGAGAAAGCCACAAAGCTGCATGGGGAAAGAATTATCATGCTCTAGCAATCTAAATGGCATTCATTATTCTGCTATCAAAAAAGAAAACAAACAACAAGCAAAAAAAAAAAAACAAAAACAAAAACAAAAACAAAAAACCAGAATGCTGGCAGGGCCATACATAGATGACTCAGCAGGTAAAGAAAGACACTTTCCCCCAAGGTTGTTGGCTTGAGTTCTGTCCCACATAAAAGTTCTTGCTGTGCAATCATGAGGACCTGAATTTGAATCCTCACTATCTATGTAGAAGTACCTATGTCATAACTGTGTAGAACTCAGAGGTAGGAATATTATGTTGTGACTCTTTCACAGGGTAAGGTGGAGCTAGGAAGCTCTCCAATGCTTAGTAGGCAGTGAGTCTAGCCAGACTGTGAGCTCTGGGTTCAGTAAGAGGCCCTGTGTCCCTGTTTGAAAAGTAAGGTCAAAGTGTAAAGGAAGACACCTAATGCTTACCTCTGACCCCAACATGTGTGAATACACCTCCACACACAACACACATGCTCACAAACACACACACACACACCCATACACACGCCCACACACATGCACACACATACACACTCATACACACACACACATACACACACACACACACACACACACACACACACACTTATATTCCATTCAGGACAATTATTTCCATTTTATATATAAACTTTCCCATCGTCTGTTCTGTTCTCAGTCTTAAGAAAAGTGCCTGTAACTAGATCTAAAATTTAATTTGTGATGAATATTTTATGTTGGTTAGAAAATTAAATGAACTTTAAATTATTCCCTCTAATGTCTTTGAAGTTTCATTTTGTTATAACCAGCTATTTACAGGAAAACACACCAAATTGAATGAATTCTACAAAATAAAATCTAAGTAAGTAATTGTAGATTTAGTTCCATATACTGGGGGAGACAATGCCTTATGTCTAAAAGATAGCATTTGTCTCTTTACAATTTGATGTAAAATTGATGTAAAAACTGAAAGATATCTTCATAACACCACATTTTCCTTCATACCGCTTATTATATCTTTGCTCATACACAAAATAGTAAACATTTTTATGTGCAGTGAAGTTCAAAGTTTATTTAAAATACCCATCTATAATTATTTCAGTAAGCTAAATTAAGGTAATTAATTTTGATTCAGTTTATCACAGCATGGGTAATTCCATCTAGTTTGTTTTTCACCTAGGTCTATGACACTCCCATCAATTGATAAGGCTCTGTGTTAATGTTCTGCACATTTCTTAATGCTGCCTTGGTTCCTGTCCACAATGGTGCTCTTTATAAGGTCTGACCCTAATTTTTTCACTCAGAAAAAAGTTCTTTCACTCTTAGGGAAAAAAAAAAAAAGAAATCATTTTAGTTTTAAATGTGTGTGTTTGTGTCAGTATATACTCATCTGTTCAGGTCAGAGGGGTCAGGTTCCCTAGAGCCTGAGCTTCAGATGGATGCATATCTCG
Source organism: Lophiomys imhausi (assembly GCA_907164525.1). Taxonomy (NCBI): domain Eukaryota; kingdom Metazoa; phylum Chordata; class Mammalia; order Rodentia; family Muridae; genus Lophiomys; species Lophiomys imhausi. The sequence goes on from CAJQZJ010031879.1 coordinate 2,825,749, forward strand.
TGATAAGGATGCTTCTGTAGACCACTCGAGTATGTCTCCCAGCATCCATATCCAGAGACTCACAGCCACACTAACTGCTGAACCAGTTAGTTCTCTTGTTCTCCAGCTTCCAAACCCCCACCTCAGCTTTCTACCCTCGAGATGCCATGAAAAACAACTTTACGGGTATCATTCAGTAGCCTTGATCTCCTGGAGTTGTATGGATAGGTGGGATTCTTCCTGGCCTTTGGTGTAAATGTGAAATATTTTCAAGTATATTATTAACACCAGTGGAACGCTTTTAAGGCTGTAGTATAGCAACCCTACCTAAAATGTGTTTTCTTTTCCAGTCTCTGTCTTTTCCATCACTACAGCCAGCATTCCCTATTGTGCAATTTCAGCTTTCATTATTATAATATTCCCTTACTTTTCAGTTTCTGATCATTTATATCAGCTATTATATATTTTACCTTTTAATTTAAATTTTATCAGCCAAAATATATGTTTAAAATAACAAGCTCTAAGATGATTTTGTTTGTGCTTGGATAGTAGGTCATTCTTCTTAGCCTAAATACCTAGTGGGGATTCCAGTCTATTCTCTTTATCCATTCTCTTTGTCCAACTCTTAGGTTCTGGGTGATGCACACAGGATTCTCCAAGATCCTTATATCCCATTGTGAGAAGGAAACATTGGATGATCTTAAGTTGCCTTTTTAAAAAGAAAATATTTCTCTTTCATTCTCTCTATACTGAATTCTGAGTACCTCATCAGGCCAATTCCCCTGACAGTGTGGGCATGAAACATTAATGGGCATGTCAGAGTTCAACAGTGCTTAGTATTTATTCTCATAATCAGAGGTAAAGGGCCAGAACAAGTTAGAAATCATAGAAATTTAAATAACAGTCATAAGAGGTCTAGAAATTAAACTATGATAGATTGCAAGATTGGAGAATAGTGAGATAAAATGACTTGAATGCAGCTGTGGTGATTGTAGTACCAGGCATATGATACTAAAAATCAAGTCAGCTCTGCACACAGTTCAAGATGTTAGCACTAATGTTTTGCCATAACATTCAGACCAATTCCTCATGAAACAGTAAATGCATAATTACTAAATATAAAAATATTTTGAATTTGACTTCTGTTTAAGGAAAGGCTAACTACAGATCACAGGTACTTAATAGTTACCATTTTCATAGAAATGTAGGACCATGTCTATGTCTCACCCACATACCATAATTCTTTGGAGCTTCTTGGGAAGCCATTAAAGAGATCTTTACTTCTATGCATTCTCCTCCTTCTGTAGTCCAGGGAATGGGTCTCTGTGACAGGAAAAAACCTAAGGTGACAATTTGTTACTTGTATTCACATGTTGAACTTGCACATTTGCTATTTTCAATGTCTAAAAGAGTTCACCAGACTACTCAGGCATACTGTCAAAGGATATAGTGTTACAACCTCCCTGCATTGCCTCTGAAATATTTTGTGATGATTTTAAATAGCAGAGGAGAGGTGTTGTTCATTGTCTTGAGACTGAACTATGGCTAGCCAAGGGACAGCAAGAGGCAGGTGTAATAATCCAATGGGAAACAGTGTGAAGGTTCAAAGACACCTGACTGTCACCTGATATGCTGCTAGCACATTGCCAAACCCTAAGATGTGGTCCCTTGCATACAAATGACCATATATGTATTAGCTTTCCCAAAATAATCCCAGTTTATGTTCATAACACATTGCTTCACTCACAAAAGCATTTTACTTTGGACCACAGGTTACATCCCACCCCATTTCTCATCAAAAAGTTTGAAGTGAAGTAATGAAATGATAGATGCAAAAGATGAGAAATCGAGTCATTAAATGGAAAGAGAGTTAAGCAGCTTAAGCCTCCACACTCTGTTTTCTGTTGCCTACTGCCTAAGTGGGCAATTCATTCTGGTCTTGTCCGGCTACTGCTTGAGTGCCAGTTAGGAACACAGCACTTCTATGCTGTCAGTTGGGACAGGCAGAAGTAGGATCTAGGATGAAATGGTAATCCTTTTCACACCTGTACTGAAGTCTAGTCTGTGGTCCTCATGGACACTGATGTTTTCTGCAGTCACCAGTGGATACTGAATACACTAGATCAGTGTGTTGCTCTTCTAATGTTCTTTGTAGTCACACAGTCTTCATAGAGCAACATCCCACTCAGAAATCTAACCAGTAGGGAGAATCCAATTGTCCCTGCTATTAAATGACATTAAACTAAACATGATTAATTCTGAAAGTAGCAAATCTATCACTGTACTTTCCCAGTGCCAGGTATTGATTTCTCTGTGTTTTCAGCCTTTAGAGACAAGATCTTGTCATCATGAAAGCAGGTTTCCTATGTGTGTTTATGAAGAATTGCCTCCCCATCACCCTCTGAAGTGGGCTGGCAGTATCTGTCTGTGTTGTTGGATTGAAAGAAAAAAGAGTACACAAGCCCGTAGTATGTGGGGCTGTGAGGTCCTGTCAATAACAATGTCAGCTGCTCTTTTTTATTCGGTGTGTGATACACAATTAAGAGTTGTTGCTAACTGCTAAGATCTCCCATGCATCTGTTTATACTATGTGTACTGCTAGGGACTCTGCAACTTAATCCTCGATCAAATAAAATGCAGATATTATCCCTATTAGCCACTTTTGAAAAAGCAAAATGGAGGCTTTAAGTAGACTAAATAACATAATTTGCAGTACATTTAGTGAGTAACAAAATCATATCAATTAAATGTATTAAAGAATAAAGGAGTAAGTGAAGGATATGTGAACCAACCATGTAATATGTTGTTTACTATGAAGAGAAAATGAGGAATGAATGAATAAACAATGAGTTGGGTGGGTCTGCTTAAGTTTCATATACCATTGCAAAAGTTTTCACTGTTTAAAAATTGTAATTGGAGGGAAATGGACAGAAAGGTCACATTCAAATGGTTTATTTGTTTTTCTCTAAATTACTTTTGGGGGGGCAGAATTGGAGGAAAGGGTGAAAGAAGAGAATAGAATAAATGTTTGTAAAACCTGGTTTAAATATCCAGTCATTTTAATTGGCATTTATAATATAATCACACACTTATTTAAGTTCAGTGTAATGTTTAAATAGATGAATACAAAACATGGCACAGAGGTCAGGATGTCCATTGTCCTAAGGCTTCACAGATTCTTTGTGATGGCTCTAGGTAAACCCTGTCACTTGCAGCTTTGAAATACTGAAGCCAATGTTTTCTGTATGACAAAATAAGCATAGAGAATGTTTGTCATAGCAGAGGAGAAAGATTGATTTGGTCTCATGGTTTTAGAGGACCCAGGTATGATTGTTGAGTTCTGTTGATTCTTGTCCAATTGATGCAGGGCCATAGCCAGATATAATAATCTAGTAAGGAAGACCTTAAAAGGTCAAGGACACATGGTCATTATCAAATACACTGGCAGGCAGGGTGAAATGAGTGCATGGGGGTTGTTTACCCCATGGTGGACAGGAAACAGAGGAATGGGCCAAGGATGATCCCTAAAGGCACAGGCATTCCCCAGTTACCTCCTACAAATTTCCAGAACTTAGCAAAAGGAGCCAGCTGCTGGATACCAAGCATTCAAGTCATAAGTCTATGGGAAACATTTCATATTCAAGCCATGATGATTTTAGCCAGGCAGGTGACCTCTCCCTCTCCCCCTACCTACCCACACCTTTCCACTCACATAGTCTTTAGTCTAGTGTGTACAGGGATGATGATATCTTAAAATTCATAGTAAGATTCCTGAATTAGAGTGGTTATACTGTAATTGTTAGGATACAATTACTATGAGAATTACTAAAATAAAGGATGAGGGACAGGGCTGGTGGCACAGGCCTGTCATTCGGATACTAAGGAAGAAAAGGAAATATTGCAAGTTCAAGGCTTGCTTGCATTACAGAGTGAGGGAGCTCAAAGCCTCATCAAGTTCCTGAATCCTTATCTCACATAAAAAGTGAAAGGAGAAATGGGCATACACTGAATCATCACAGTGCTTGCCTTGCATGCTTGAGGCTCTAGGTTCCTTCCTCAGCATCTCGATATATGTAACACATAGGTACATGAGTCATTGAATGAATAAAGAATTAAATAAGGAATAAAGATCCAAGAGATAATTTGGATAGCTCAGATGAAATCCTGATTATGGGAAAAGTTTTTTTTTTAAAGGAAGGAAAGAAAGAAAGAAGAAAAGAAAAGAAACACTAAAACAAATTAATAGCTAAATTCACATTGTAGTGTCTGAGAAGGTAGAGGACACAAGAATGACCTGTTGGTTAGCAGTGGCTAGGGCAAGGTGGTTGAGGGTGGATCTCAGGAAGATAAGACCTAGAGCAAAGAGGGAACCTCACAATACAGCCCTGTCCATGCCTCCCTTTTCTTTCACAGGATGTCCCCTGAGTCTGGTCTTGTTACTTCCTGGCTTATTACTAGCCCTCTTCAGTTCCTCTGTTAAAAGAATGCAAAACTGCCTTCAGTGCTTCAAAGATATCTGTGACCTTTCATGGTTGCCTGCATTCATCCTGCTGTGTTCGTGGCTGTGGAATTCTCCTCATTTACTTAACTCACTGTGTGCAATGCAGGGTGCCTTTCTACTCCATGTCCTCCAGGGAACTCCTGCAATAGTGTGTCAGTTACCTGTCCTGCTCTACTTTCACGTTGTATACTTTTCCTGTCATCAAAATGAACTGCTCACAGTTTCTTCAGTGTCTTTACTCTCTCAAAATAGATTCACGGATGACAGAGCCAGCGTTTGTTCTCATCACTGAACTACATGTCTGGCAACTCCTGTAATGTGGATTTGAAATGGAGTAGTCAATTTCTTCTGACCTAAGAATCATAATACTGTTTCAAACCAGCTTCAGCATTTACGAAAAGTCCCGTATTGTTTTGAAAAGCAAACATACATACAAAGAAAGATGAACTGAACTTTTCTACTAACCTTAAATCAATATACGCTCTAATTTTCTCACTGCTTGTAAGGTAGTTTATTTACTCTCCATCCATTGGGCTTGTAACTTCTGAGTGTGTGTTCACATATCTACAGTTGTTTCTTCATCAGTAAATTATTTCCAATAAAAAAACAAACAGTAATATCATTTATTCAGATTCTCTCTTCCTTAAGTTCATATGGAACCCGGCAAGAACATGAGCTATCTGTACTGTCCTGGTTGCCTGTCGTACTATGATTTTCAGAACATGATGTGTTCTATTAGTTTTGGTGGAGGATGTGACACTCTCTTCAGGTTCTTGCAACAGGTTATCAGTTGAACCTTTTTATGTCATCTCGATTAGGGTAATGTTTTAGGTAGACATCTCTCTGTGCTGTTCTGACCTTCACCTGTAGAGGGAAGCCCTAAGGATTTATATAATGCCAGCTTCATAACTGTATGTCTCCAGATATCAATACAATGTCAACTTCAAAAGCAGAGTAATATTAATACTTACATTTAATGTACAGATTATGGATTTCAATGACTTTCCCAGCACTTTGAGGGCAGGAGTAAGCTTGGTATTACTATGTAATCTACCAAAAAAAAAAAAAAAACACTGATGAATATTTGTGTGTGTGTGTGTGTGTGTGTGTGTGTGTGTGTGTGTGTTTGCATGTGTATAAGCAGAATGCATGTGCACATGTGAAGGTCCATAGGTAAATTCCATGTGTCATTCTTAGTTGCCTCCCACAGTATATTTTCTATAAGATAGGCTGTCTCCACTGTCCAAGGCTAAGCTTACACTAGCCTTTATTTGGATCCTAGGGTTGTAAACCTAGTTCTGCAAGCTCACACAGCAGGTACACTACCTAACAGTTTCCTGAATATTTTTCTCCTTACCTCATTATGTATTCCCTTTTCTTTGAGAAATGAAGCCTCACTATCCTCAAATGGAACACCATCAGGAGCCCCCTTTGTAAGTTAATTTAAATGTGTAATGAGAAAGCCCAAGACAAATTGCTTGCAAAGGAAAATGATGCTGTCAATCTTTTTTGGTGACAGGTTAGTTAGTCATTCAAGGATATAGCATGATTAGAAACATTCTATGTGATGAAATAGAATGCCTAAAGAATTCCACTTACTGGAGATAGTTGAGGAACAAATAGCAATGTATAACAATGTACAGTACAATTGGCTAAATCTTGGAGCAAGCAAACATCTAGAAACAAATCTACATGAGCACTTGAAAACTAATCTGAGGCAGCATATTGGAATCACAGCTCATTTGATTTGCCATTGTTTCCTAGTTCTTAGTATTACTAAGCCCTGTATCTTTATTTGAGAAATGAAGAACAGAATTGCTGTGAAATTAAGGGAATTGATACTGAAATATCCAGTTGATAAAAATAATCATTGATGTTCTAAAATAATTCAATTATTACACTTGTTTATTTTAAATAACTTTGTCTATTATCTTTTTTCTTTATTTTTTATTTCTTCAAGTTACATCTCAACCACAATCCCCTCCCTATTCCCTCCTTCAGTCCCACCCTCCCGCCCACAACCCCCCCCATCCTCTTCCCTTTTTTTTTTTAAGTTTAAGGTATATCTTATTTCCCCCTACAGTTTCCCCTTTCAGTCCAACAAATGGCTCTTTCTCTTATAATAATAAATAAAGTACAAAACAACAGAGGTAATTAGGCCACAGTTATGAGGGTTATATGGCTTAGCGTACATTCCCAATGTCCAGTCCATATGTATTTGGCACCTGACTTTAACATTCTACTATCTACCATCTCCATGAGTTTAAAGTTCTATATCTAACTCGACATTCATACTAACTTGCAACACAGTTTTAAAAGCATCTTTTTAGATCTATAACACTCTCTTAACTCCTAAACAACTCAAAATTTAATTATGAGACTCTAGTTAACTGTTCTTCAACCACCTCAGAGACCTGAGAGGGATAAATATATCTGATTTTATAGGAAGTACAGAGCCTGCAGCGTCCCAAACTAAGAAATGACATACCAGTGGCTGCCTGGACAGTTCCCATTTTCTCTCCATACATTACAGCATCAATCTTCAGTCATTTGGCCCTGTTTCTCTGACAGACATTGATTGTAGAGCAGGGGTTATGAAGGACTTGCCTACCCTGTCTTGGCAGAGCTAGGCTGTCGACTTACCTGCTTCCAGGTTTTGTCCTTTTTGGACAGCATTCTGTCTACAGTTGGAGCAAGGGGCTTTTCCTACCAAGAGATAGGCTTGCGACTAATTCAATCATCTCCCACTGGAGATTGTTCTATGCTCATATTCTACTTGGAGGAGAATAGGGGGTGCTGTCAGGAGTTGATATGTCTTGATATAAAAAAATCTAAAGTTACGAAATCATCTTTGAATGCCATATTCTGCAGATCTCTTGAGGTTTTTGAAGAGGCCCTATCTAACTCTTATATTAGGATAAGCAGATGTTGCTTGTCTCTTAGCAGCTTTATTTCTGATTAGCTTAGAGAATAACTATAATAGGCTGTCATAGTACCTAACAAAATGACCGGCTTACATAACTATTAGTTTGCATTTCTTAATTATCCTAAACAGTTTATGACAATTAGTAGTAAAAGACTGAAACATCACATTTCATTTTTTTTCTTTACCTCCTAACCCTTCCATCCCATTTCTCTGGGGTGGGGTGTCCTTATATAACAGTCCCTCATATCAGTTGAGAGGTTGTATGAGGACCAAGAGCCTCCTCATTCATTGGGGGTCTACGAGGCAGTACCACCAGTGAAAAGTGTCTCATTGGCTGGGAGAGAGAACTAAAAAACAAACAAACAAATAAGCAGACAAACACATAAAAAATAATAAAAAATAGAAAAAAATGTAAAAAATAAAGAGTCTATGTCCAAGTTCCCTTTGGTGTGTTAGTTGTAGTATTGATACCTTCTACTATATAGCTAAAATCCTACTATAAGTGAATAGATGCCATATGTGTCCTTCTGAGTCTGGAATAACTCACTCAGGATGAGCTTTTCTAGTTCCATCCATTTGGCTGCAAATTGCATATTTTCATTGTTCCTGATGGCTGAATAATATTCCATTGTGTAGATGTACCACAGTTTTTTAACCCATTCTTCGGTTGAGGGACATCTGGGTTGTTTCCAGTTTCTAGCTATTACAAATAAGGCTGCTATAAACATAGATGAGGAAAGTTCCTTATGATTCCGTGAGGAGTCATTTGGGTGTATACCCAGAAGTGGTATGGCTGGGTCCTGAGGCAGAGCTATTCCAAGTTTTCTAAGATATCGCCGTACTGACCTCCAAAGTGGTTGCACAAGCCTGCACTCCCACCAGCAATGGAGTAGGGTACCCCTTTCTCCACACCCTCGCCAGCATGTGCTGTCATTTGAGCTTTTGATCTTAGCCATTCTGACAGGTGTGAGATGGAATCTCAGAGTCGTCTTGAATTGCATTTCTCTGATGATTAAGGATGCTGAGCATTTCTTCAGGTGTCTCTGGGCCATTAGGGATTCCTCCTTTGTGAATTCTCTATTTAGTTCTGTTCTCCATTTTTTGATTGGATTATTTGGTTTCTTGGCATTTAATTTCTTGAGTTCTTTGTAGATTTTGGATATTAGCCCTCTGTCTGATGTGGGGTTAGTGAAGATTTTCTCCCAGTCTGCAGGCTGCCATTTTGTTCGAATGACAGTGTCTTTTGCCTTACAGAAGCTTCTCAGTTTCATGAGGTCCCATTTATTGATTGTTGGTCTCAGGTCCTGAGCTGTTGGTGTTCTGTTCAGGAAGTTGTCACCTGTGCCAATGCATTCGAGGGTTTCTCCCACTTTTTCTTCTAGTATATTTAGTGTGACCGGCCTTATGTTAAGGTCTTTGATCACTTGGACATAAGTTTTGTGCAAGGTGATAAGTATGGGTCTAATTTCATTCTTTTACAAGTGGACATCCAATTGGACCAGCACCATTTGTTGAAGACGCTGTCCTTCTTCCATTGTGCCGTTCTGGCTTCTTTGTCAAAAATTACGTGGCTATAAGTGTGTGGGTCTATTTCTGGATCTTCCATTCGATTCCATTAATCTACTGGTCTGTTTCTGTACCAATACCATGCTGTTTTTACAACTATTGCTCTGTAGTACAGCTTGAAATCTGGGATGGTGATACCACCAGATGTTTTTTATTGTACAGGATTTATTTAGCTATTCTGGGCTTTTTGTTGTTCCATATGAAATCGAGAATAGCTCTTTCCAAGTCTATAAAAAATTGTGATGGTATTTTGATAGGAATTGCATTGAATCTATATATTGCTTTTGGTAGGATGGCCATTTGTGTTATGTTGATCCTACCTATCCATGAGCAGGGGAGATCTTTCCATCTTCTAAAGGCCTCTTCCATTTCTTTCTTCAAGGGCTTAAAGTTCTTGTTGTACAGGTCCTTTACTTGCTTGGTTAGAGTTACCCCCAGGTATTTTATGTTTTTTTGTGGCTATTGTGAAGGGGGTTGTTTCCCTTATTTCTTTCTCAGCCCATTTGTTTGTTGTATAAAGAAGGGCTTCTGATTTTTTTAATTAATTTTGTATCCAGCCACTTTGCTGAAGGTGTTTATCTGCTGTAAGAGTTCTCTGGTGGAATTTTTGGGGTCGATTATGTATACTATCATATCATCTGCAAATAGGGATAATTTGACTTCCTCGTTTCCAATGTTTATCCCCTTGATCTCCTTTAGTTGTCTTATTGCTGTAGCAAGAACTTCAAGAACTATATTGAAGAGATATGGTGAAAGTGGACATCCTTGTCTTGTCCCTGAGTTTAGAGGAAATGCTTCAAGTTTCTCTCCATTTAATTTGATGTTGGCCACTGGCCTGCTGTATATTGCCTTTATTATTTCTAGGTAAGGTCCTTGTATGCCCGTTCTCTCCAGAACTTTTAGTATGAAGGGGTGTTGGATTTTGTCAAATGTTCTTTCTGCATGTAGCGAGATTATCATGTGGTTTTTTTTTTTCATCTTGTTTATATGGTGAATGACGTTGATAGACTTTCGTATGTTGAATCTTCCCTGCATTTCTGGGATGAAGCCTACTTGATCATTGTGTATGATACTTTTGATGTGTTCTTGAATTCTGTTTGCTAGTATTTTATTAAGTATTTTTGCATGTATGTTCATGAGGGAGATTGGTCTGAAGTTCTCTTTCTTTGTTGGGTCTTTGTTTGGTTTAGGAATCAGGGTGACTGTGGCCTCATAAAATGAGTTTGGCAATGTTCTTTCAGATTCTATTTTGTGAAAGAGTTTGAAAAGTATTGGTGTTAGCTCCTCTTTGAAGGTCCAGTAGAATTCCGTGCTAAAACCATCTGGCCCTGGGCTTTTTTTTGGTTGGGAGTTTTTTAATGACTGTTTCTATTTCCTTAGGGGTTATAGGTCTGTTTAATCTGTTTATCTGATCTTGATTTAGTTTCAGTAGGTGGAATCTATCAAGAAAATTGTCCATTTCACTTAAGTTTTCAAATTTGGTGGAGTATAGATTTTTAAAGTAGAATCCAAATATTCTCTGTATTTCCTCAATGTCTGTTGTTATTTCTCCCTTTTCATTTCTGATTTTGTTGATTTGTGTTTTCTCCCTCTGTCTTTTAGTTCATTTGGCTAAGGGTCTGTCTATTTTGTTGATTTTCTTGAAGAACCAACTCTTGGTTTCATTGATTCTTTGTATAGTTCTTTTTGTTTCTAAGTTGTTGATTTCAGCCCTAAGTTTGATGATCTGCTGCCTTCTTCTCCTCTTGGGAGTGTTTGTTTCTTTTTTTCCCAATTCAGCAGTTTAGCTGTTAATTAGTTAATATGAGCTGTCACAATTTTCTTTTTCAAGGCACTTAGTGCTATGAACTTTCCTCGTAGCACAGCTTTCATTGTGTCCCATAGGTTTGGGTATGTTGTGTCTTCATTTTCGTTGGATTTTAAGAAGTCTTTGATTTCCTTCTTTATTTCTTCCCTGACCCATTTGTCCTCTAGTAAAGAGTTGTTCAATTTCCATGTGTGTGTAGCCTTTCTGTTGATTCTTTTGCTATTGAAGTCCAGCTTTATTCCATGGTCTGATAAGATACAATGGGTTATTTCAATTTTCTTGTGCTGTTGAGGCTATCTTTGTGTCCAACTACATGTTTTATTTTGGAGAATGTTCCATGAGGTGCTTATAAGAAGGTATATTCTTTGTTGTTTGGGTGAAAGGTTATGTAGATATCTGTTAGGTCCATTTGGTTCATGATCTCTGTTAGACTCATTAATTCTCTGTTTGGCTTCTGTCTTGATGATCTGTCCATAGTTGTGAGTAGGGTGTTGAAGTCTCCCACTATTAAAGTGTTTGGATCGATGTGTGATTTAAGTTTTAGAAGCGTTTCTTTTATAAATGTAGGTGCCTTTGTATTTGGGGCAAGATGTTCAATATTGAGATTTCCTCTTGGTGGATATTTCCTTTAATGACTATGTAATGCCCATCTCTGTCTTTTTTTATTAACTTCAATTGGAAGTCTATTTTGTTTGATATTAGGGTGGCTACACCAGCTTGTTTCCTGGGTACATTTGCTTGGAAGTCCTTTTCCCAGCCCTTTACTCTGAGATAGTGTTTATCTTCAATAGTGAGATGTGTTTCTTGTATACAGCAAAAAGATGGGTCTTGTTTACAAATCCAGTCTGTAAGTCTGTGTCTTTTTATTGGCGAGTTGAGTCCATTGATGTTGATGGATATTAGTGACCAGGGTTGTTATTTCCCATTATTTTGGTATAGCTGTTCATCTTGTGTTTCTTTTTGTTTAGTTGCTGTGGAGGTTTCTATTTCCTCTGTTTTCTTGGGTGTAGTTATCTTCTCTGTGTTGGAATTTCCCTTCTAGGATCTTCTGTTGGGCTGGGTTTCTGGGGAGATATTGTTTGAATTTGATTTTGTCATGGAATATCTTGTTTTCTCCATCTATATTGATAGAGAGTTTTTCTGGGTATAGTAGTCTGGCTGGGCATGTATGTTCTCTCAGGGCTTGTAGGACATCTGTCCAGGCCCTTCTAGCTTTTAAATTTTCTGAGGAGAAGTCAGGTGTGATTCTGATGGGTCTGCCATTGTATGTGACTTGGCCTTTTTCTCTTACAGCTTTTAATATCCTTTCTTTGTTCTCTACATTTGGAGATTCTATTATTATGTGGCGAGACGAGTTTCTTTTCTGATCTAATCTTTTTGGTGTTCTGTAAGCCTCTTGGATTTTTACTGACATCTCTTTCTTTAGGTTTGGGACATTTTCTTCTATGATTTTGTTGAGGATATTTCCTGGACCATGGAGTCGGGAGTCTTCTCTTTCCTCTATACCTATAATTCTTAGATTCCATCTTTTCATTGAGTCCTTGATTTCTTGGATGTTTTGGGTGAGAGATTTTTTTAGCTTTCTCATTTTCTTTGGATGTTGTATTGATTTCTTCCATCGAATCTTTCATGCCTGAGATCCTGTCTTCCATCTCTTGAATCCTATTTTTGGTACTCAAATCCATAGTTCTGTTCTCTTCCCTTGATTCTCCATTTCCATTTTTAACTCTGACTGTGTTTTCTTTATTGTTTCCATTTCCATTTTCATTTCTTGAGTACATTTCCTGCTCCAGTTTGCTTGTCTTTGCCTGGAAGTCTTCCATTGCCTTCTCTTTTTCTTGTTCAAGTTGAGTCACCTTATTCTGAAGTTCTCTAATGGTGTTTTCCATCGCTTTCGTATGTGCCGTTGTGGCCTCTTTGAATTCCTTCATAGATTTAAGTTCTTCTTGAAGGGACCCTATCACTTTCCATAATGTAGAATTGTCATCGTTTTCATGTGTTTCAGCTGTGCTGAGGTGGTTCGGGCTGGATGGAATAGCGTTGCTTTTTTGTTGGAGTCATTTTGCTCTGGTTTTTTTTTTTTTTGGGGGGGGGACCTCTGGCCATGTGGAATTTTTTAGCTGTGTTCTGGACTTGGGTCCAAAGGGGGCACTTTGGTGTAGGAGTTGAGTTGCCTTACTCCACCCCTATAAGGTGAGTCATTCAGCTCCGCCTCCTAGGTGGAGACCTAACTAATCCAGGAGTTGGAGCTGTGTACAAGTAAGCTCTGTTTCCCTGCCGGAAGGGCCAGTACTAGTAAAAAAGTCCAATATACAACAGTTTCAAATACCTGGCAGTTTGCCCGGGGTTGGCTCCTGTGGTGGGTAAATCTGCTCTTCACCCCCAATAGCCTTGCCTCTCCCACGGCCTGGAAACTGGACAGTGATGTCACCACAGTGGGTTGCAATCTGCAGTCTGAAGGCACTTTGAAGCCAAGCTGCACTCACTTCCAAGGGTTGCAACCTTTCGCCAGATAGCTGGATAGTCTGTGCGAGAGCTGGGGATGCCCAGCAGGGTGGGGATCATCTCTGCATGGGATCTGAATCTGCCTGCTGGGTATTAGACTGGAACTTACCCAGCGTGTCTCTCCTTGTGGGGGATGGGGGGATCCCGATTCCCGGATTCAGCAGCTTCCTTGCGTGTCTGAGAGTGGGAGGGAGCGTCCTGCCCAGGGACCCTCAGTGGTCCCTGGGCAGTTGGGTGAGATCTAGAGGAGTTGAGCCGTTTGTACAGAGTCCTGCAATACTCGCTGCCCTGTGACTGTTAACCCCGAAATCAAAATACATCCTCGTAGGCCACCGCCATCTTGCATCCCCTGTCTATTATCTCTTAACAGTTATTAGATAAGATATGTATTTGAATTGCACATATTTTATATTATAATGATATATATGACTTTCTGACTAAGAATTTGAATACCTGCACAAAATATGTTAATTTTAATTAAAGTTGATATATGTGAAAAGCTGGTTTATAATAAAAGGATAAATATGTGAGCATTTTCATCAAAGACATGCAAGGACAAGCAAAGGAGAAGGCAATTACTTACGCCAAGTAATTGGTGCTCTTACACCAAGACGGGACACCTGATTCCTGTACTGTTTATTTTTCACAGAGTAGAACATGATAAAAATATGTACATGAAGATGATGAATATGTTGCCAATGTGAGGCCCAACCAATAAGCCCCAGATAAAGATCTTTATCAAAGCTTGTATATAAAACAACTGAAATTTATAGACCACTCCTTTATAAGAAGGAATTTTCACATTGAATAAAATTTCAGCACATCCCTTCTCATGGTGAGTTTATCAAAGATAATATATCTTTGCCAGATTTTTAATTCCATGTTTGATTTTCAGCAATGTCTCTTGAAGGTTCCTGCAATGGTTTAAAAATAACTAAAAGCAGCGAAGCATACTTTATCTCTAACAAATGACATTTTGTTGAAAGGCCAGACAAAGCACGGAAGGAAGGAAAAGCCTTTAATGGAGGCTTAAATGTTTCTCATACCTTAGTTCCCACTACCCCTTCTCTATGACAGGATGCAGTTTTTCACCCAGCAGGCATCTTTCCATCTAAGATGCCTCCCAATTGATCCTTTCTCTTCTGTGCCAATTTATCCTACAAAACTTACACCTGAATAGGTCAGTGTAAACTGTTAAATGGACGTAGGTTTCTGCTTCCTCTTAACATAAATTCTAAATGTATGATACAAATGTATGACTTAATGAAGCCATTGTTATTTCTCTAACGATATCCTTCCCTGTTTCAAATTCTATTCCAGCTCCGGAAATGAACTGTTTTACTTGTACCTCTGGAATTTGATGCAAGATGCTTCACATTTGCAGGGAAAGTACTTACTGTGTAGACATTTCTGGTCTTCAATAGCATTTTTTTTTAAACAGTTTACAAAAGAGAGAGAAAGAAAAGAAATTTGAAATAACATTTGATTTAGTAAGATTTTGAAAGATACAATACTCTCATAAATTTGAATAAGAATGAACTGTGAATGTAAGTTACAAGCAGCAATAGCCACAATGGGAAAAAAAGAGAGACACAATGTTGTTTATGAAATTTATAATGGTCACCAAAATACATAATGAAAAGAGCAGGATAGCAATTCAGAAGGCTCATCCTACACAAAGCATTCGATCAAACAAACATGGTAGACCATCCCTGGAGCAAAGTGAAATGTAGGCTCTAGAATTCCCAAACAAACTATTCCAATGGGCATTGAACTAACAAAAGGCACCCAATTTTGGAAAAAAAATGCAATGTGAAGCTAGACCTAAGAACCACTACACTCCTATGAGATGGTCAATGTGAAAGATAAGCAGCTGCAAGTACTTGCAAGTGTGGAGGGTCACCTGGGGTTTTCAGACTCTTTGTGCTATAAATGTGTAGAACCACTTTTGAAAACTCTTTGGTATTATCTGATAAATGTGAATTGTTCGCTATACTGTAATCTGGAAATTTTCTCTGAGGTAGATAGTCATCATACTTGAACCAAAATACCAATATATGCCTGACCATTTCAAGATCCCAGTATACTCCAAACTGCTTCAGGACCCTCCCAAAACCCAAATGACCATCAGTAATGGAATACAAAAGTGTATATCCTACTTGGCATATCTCACCACCAACTGCAATGTAAAGTATCCCTCCACATCCTCCTGTGATAGAACAGCTTGATATGGCCAATAAAATACTGATTATGTTCATTCACTCCTCTAAATGCATACAAACACCACTGTAGAATACCATTATCAATATATTCAAAACAGACAAAAATAATCTATCCTTGCTTGCATACAAAGAGTGATGATTTGAGGTAAGGAAAAATGACAGAGAAGACAATGTTGTCCTCTGGTCCCTACGTGCACACCAAATACACCTGTGGAAACATGCATATTAAACACATATACACACATGTACACAATGAGACAGAGACAGACAGGGCATAAATATATAAATCATAATAGAAGAAGCTATCTCTGTGATTTTATGTGGATTATTTCATTGTCTACTTGAAAACCATTGTTTGCAATCTGTTACACTTCATTTCTTACACAATAACTACAAGTAAATGAAATATGAGACTGTCTCTATAAAATTACAATAATATCAGCAAACCTCTCTGCTGCACTGCATGCAGGGGGAGATTCTCAAATCAAATGAGAGGGTAAAAATACATTCATGCAAGATGACTCAAAATGACAGACTTCTGCTTACAGGACTTTAAAGTTTTTCTAATGGCCTTGGAAGCAACAAAACTAAACAAAACAGAATCTTAGTGATAGCTTTGTTGAAACAAAATTTGAAGCAGAAATTAGAGACCAAACTTAGAATAGTGGGAGAAGATTATTATTGTTATCTTCTTAATTCAAAATGGATGGTATTATGTCAGAGATAAGAATAGGAAGTATCTAGAACTTCTAAATATCAAAAATTTCCTTAGAATTTCAATTTTGAAAAAATACGTTATTTCCACATATTTTCTCAACAATGGTCATGTTGAATGCATGCCTTGTCACCATAATCGGACATTTTTGTAAGTGTACCTTGATGTTTGCTACCCACATTCACATTTTTTTTTCTAAACAGAATCAAGTTGGTGCTGCTGTTCCAATTTCGACTTACTTTGTTCTTTCCTTATAATATTAAGACATGTAATGATATTAGCACAAATGTGAATTATTACAGGAAGTTTTGCTGTGTTAGATATTTTCAGGTATGATTTCAGTTTAATCTTCATACTATTACAAATATTTGAATTTTTTTAATTGAGACAACAAATAATCAGCTAAAAAAAAAAAAACTATTGAAAATCTTGTTCACAAACCCTGTCTAGCTTAATGCAAAATCTGTGTCTTGGAGAAGAAGCTATCTACCTTGCTTTGACTTTGGCGGTCTCTTCATCTGATCTCTGGTGGCCAGGGACACCCCACACAGTAAAATGTTTCAGAGTGATTGACAGTTATCTGTCTAAATGCATGATTGGTCCCCCGAAGCTATGTAATAAATGCTTCTGCTTGCTGGAACCCTCCCTCTTCCACATAAGGCTCCAGCCAGTTCTAGATCTAAAACCTGATAGCTTCCATCTGAAAACACCTCTTTTAGGAAAGATGAATCACATGAGATGAAGGTTTCCTTGAGTGTCAAGTTTGTGGCAAAGCAATTACTGTTAACTTCTATTTATTTCCTTTAGAAATAGTTTTTTGGAATCAATAGTCCATACAACTTTGAAGTGATCACCAACATTTTAAACGTCCATAATAAAGAAACAGCAATGTTTGTTTCTAATAAAAAGTTTAAGAAGCATAGATCTCATAAAATGTTGTCAATATTGAATGTCATATTTTGAGTTGATAAATTAACCCATCATGATAAATTAGTGCATGGTATGTCCATTCATGTACTGGGAATCCTCCAGAATTTGAATACATATTTCACATTAAGACCCCTTTACATATATAATTTGAAGTGTAATATGCTCAGGGAAAAAA
This sequence comes from Lophiomys imhausi, assembly GCA_907164525.1. Lineage (NCBI taxonomy): Eukaryota > Metazoa > Chordata > Mammalia > Rodentia > Muridae > Lophiomys > Lophiomys imhausi. The sequence goes on from CAJQZJ010031879.1 coordinate 2,843,075, forward strand.
CATGCAAAAGCCCTCCATTGTCAGGGTCATAAAGAAAAAATAGAAACAACCTGCAGTAGGGAACGTTCTTGTGTTGGACCCAGGAAATGGAGGCTAATGAGAAATGCCTCGTGGCTGGGAAAATGAAAGTAACTTGTGGGAGATATCTAAGATGGTGCTGTCCAGAAGATGCCGGGGAGGAGTTGAAGCCCGATCATGGGTATAGCTGATTGGGTGAGCAAGACTTCTGTACTCATGACCAATGCATGATTATCATATTACCAGGATCATGTTATGTGATGTGCCTTTAATGTGACTGCCTATGTAGCCTCATGAGGAAATACCCATTTGGTTCTGTATATAAGCTAGAGGACGAAATGGTAAAAGCGGATAATACTTAGACATTACCCCTGTCGCATCTGTTTGTCTTCAGAGTGAAGGCTGGAGAGTCAGCAAGCAGTGCACTCACTGCTTTTCCCTGAGACCTTCCTTATGTGGTGATCATCCTATAAGGGCCCCATGACAGGTTATCATTTATATGGATTCTAACTTGTCTCTTAATTTTTTCTTTTTATTTATTCTTCTCTTATACAATACATCCCAACTGCAGCCTCTCTTCCCTCTACTCCTCCTAATGCCTTCCCTCAACTCTTGTATCCTCCAGATCCATTGCTCCCTGTTTCCCTTCAGAAAAGAACAGACCTCCCAGGCTTAACAACACAACGGAACACAGTGTAACAAGTTACAATAAGACTAGGCACAAATCCTCATATCAAGGCTTGACTAAGCAATGCAGTAGAAGGAAAGGAGTTCCAAGAGCAGGCAAAAGAGTCAGAGACACCCCCCCCCTACACCCACTGTTAGGAGTCCCACAAAACTCCCAAACTAAACAACTACAGCATGTATATAGAGGATCTAGCAGAGACCCATGCAGGTTCTGTGACTGCCACTTAAGTCTCTGTGAGTCCCTAAGAGCCATGCTTAGTTGATTCTGTGGGCTGTGTTCTCCTGGTCTCATAAATTTATGCTAAGCATGTGATGTCTTTTTCTTATGTGCTCCAAGCCACAACCACCTTCATTGGCTGCTAAAACTGAGACAGGCATTCCTGTCAGCTTGATGAGCATCTTATTATGAATTCTTCAATCAGAGATGTTTGAATTATTTTGGTTTTAGCTCTAATGGAAATTTAAATGTATTTCTGAGCATAATAAATTATAGACATTACATATCCTCATCTTATGTAAACTAAAATCATAAGATTTAACTTTTCCACACAGTATTTTCCATGTGTGAGCTGTTTTAGGTAAGGCTAAACCAGGGGTTACAAATTCAAATGTGCAACCTAATTAGGGTTCTTCTGCACAACCTCTCAGTTCAGTAGACTCAAACTGTAATGTCTAAGGAAGTGTGTGCTCTTTAATACTCCAGAAGATAGCTTGAATCTTGGAATTTTAGTAAAACTAATGCCTGGGTTGAAATATTTATATAAACTTATAATGGTATATACATATCTCATCTGTATAATATGAGGGTGCATAGGTAAGAATCAGGTGGATTTTAAGGGAATTTGACAAACCAGTCTATAATTTCAATTCAGTGCATTCTGTTGAGCGCCATGGGTCACACTGTGAATCTACATGAACTACACTTTCAAACTATGAGTTCCACTTCTCTCCCAGCAGCAAGTACTCTTAGAAGGAATAGAAGTTACTGAAGACACAGTTCAAGCAATCAGTGCCAAAATACATTCCAAAGTTACTTTAAAACATACAAAATTAAGATCCATTACTCTTCCTGTAAAATGGCTGGAATGTTGCCTCTGTGTGCTGGGTTTATATACAGACCAGGTGTTCTGTTTTGTACACTTGTTCTTTTTCTGCATAAATGACTGTAATGGCACAGAGCCAAATTTCCGAGTAACTTACACCTTCCTAAGTAGAAGATGTGTAGGAGAAATTGGGCATTCTCTGGAAATCTGTCACACAGTTCTCTTTAAGTGACATGCAGGATCGTGGCCATGAGGAAAAGATTTTCTTTTTCAGAAATCCAATTTCTTTGAAGGATGATATTTGAATCTCCAGCATATGAAAAATACAAAATTTTACACAATACCACAGTTAAAAATTTCACATTCTCCATTTTGTGTGTGTGTGTGTGTGTGTGTGTGTGTGTGTGTGTGTGTGTGTGTGTGATTTCAGTATTTCTTAACTGCTCTCAGAAGATCTCTTGGTTCATGAAGAGTAAGCCTTCATAATTAGTAAATGGAAGCCTAAAATCATTCTTGTCGAGATTGGTCCTTTGAATAGAGGACATTAGTTTAACCTGAGGCTGTGATGTTGGGGACAGTATTCAGCAGAAGAATTTCACTCTCTGAAAAGGTTGGTTAATGGCAGTCTGTGTGGCCCATGGAATAGCAGTGTGGGAGGAAATGGGTGGGGGATTGACAACAAGGAGTAACATTTACAGGGATGAGGGTTGAGCATAGGCTGCTCTTAAGCTCAAAGTAAAAGAAACTAGAAATACAGGGTTCTGAAGAGCCATATATACACAGGTAGGCCTCAAAGTGACTGCCATCCCAGCACACATCATTTTTCGGGTTCTTAACATGTGAAATATTAAATCAGTAATATTTCATTACTAAGTAAGACTTCATGATGGTAAAACATATTTTCTATTTATTGTTTATACACTTCCGCTGTGTTTTAAACTGTTATTTTCATCATGCCATCTACTACCTCCGTATCTCTATTCCACATCTCTTGAGAAAGTCTGTCACCTCCCACGGGACCATCTGCCACTTTCCATGGGACAATCTGCAACATCTGATGATACTATCTGTAACCTCTTGTGCTACCATCTGCTGTCTCCTGTGGGACCATCTCCCACTTTCTTTGGGACTATCTTGACCTCCAGTCACACCATCTGCCATCTCCTTTACCACCATCTATCATCTCCTTTCATCCCACTTGTAACCTCTCCTGTCCTTATACCACTTCCCATGGGACCCTCTGCCAACTCCTGTGGGACTATCTGTCATCTCCCATGGGACCCTCTGCCATCATCTTCCATGGGACCATCTACAACCTCCCATGGAACCATTTGTTGCTTCCCATGGGCCCATCTATCACCTTCCATGGGCCCATGTGCCACCTGGTGACCATCTGTCCCTCCTATGGATCCATCTGTCCCATCCCATGGGACCATCTTCCTCCTCCCATGGGAGTATCTACCACCTCTAATTAAACCATGAACCCATCTGCCACTGCCTATGGGAACATCTTTTACCTCCTGTGAAACCATCTATCACCCCCACGGTCCCATTTGCTACCTCCCATAGGTTCATCTGTCACCTCTCATGGGATCCTCTGCCACCTCCCACTGAAGTATCCTCTACCCTCCATGGACCACCTATCACCTCCCATATCCATACCACACCTCATATGGAATTATCTCTTTCCTCCCATGGGACTGTCTGCATTTGCTGTTTAGAGGAGCATCTTTCACCCTTGAGCAATATTTTGAATAAATAACCTGGTATTTTTCTCATGTACCTTCTTCTGCCTATAATTTTACTCAAATTCAAATGAATTCAAATTCATGTCTAACACAGACATTCATAGGGAAACTAAGACATTGAACAAAACTTGATGCACAATAGATTTTAAAAGTTAATGCTATTAACAGAAACTAAGGACTTTACTTGATATGTCTATGTTATTATTACAATAAGTAGTTTAGAGATTCCCTATAACTTAAGATATAGATATCAAAAGCTAGTTTAACCTTTTCTCCCCAAATCTCAAAACTTAAGCTGAGCATGTTAAAGTCACTGTAAAATGGGACTGTTTCCTGGTCAAGCACTTCCTTTGTGCCTGTGTGACCTTTCCATTCCCTGGCCACAATTGTTCTTGTGTTTCTCCAAGCCTGTCACTCATCCGGCAGAATGATTTCCACTTCTGTCTATTCTGCTATTTCTACCTAGCCCTTTGCTTCCATCCCGATAATTGTTTGCATCATTCGACAGCTCACCTGAATGATAACCTCCTTCTGGATGAGAAACATTTTGGAGACAAGGGTCAGATCTGCAGCGCTGTCTGCTTGGAGCCTGACAGAGTTGTGCAAGTAATCTTGTTTGGGATTTGGGAGTATGCAGCATTATTTGTTGTCAATATTTAATAAATTGAAAAAAGTTGATAGACATGTGAGAAACATAGTGGATATGATTCACTACACCTCTTCAAAGCGTCTTATTTCATGTTTGCCAATCTATATGAAGTCTGAAGAGTTACTAAGGGAAGGAATCCAAGGTGTAATGTAGATTTTGTATAGAAAAAAGATGTCTTCCAAGGTATACAGCATTCACACAGTGGTGATGATGATTTTTTTTTTTTGTTTGGAGACTATCTTTGAAAATTTTATGTAATATATAAACATTTTGATTCGGTAAATTATCTAGTTGCTCAATCAAAAAAAAGACTGTTTTTATATGAAACAAAATACAATTTCTCTGTATTTTCTTTGTAATATCATTTAGCTCACATACCTTAAGATGACTAAGTGTATATCCTTTTGTTGAAAGCTATATGTATCATCTGTTCTATATCCTCCACCACCAAACATCTAATTTAGTTTTCTTACCGATCACCAACCTATCATATATCTTTCTAATCTATCATCCACCTATCTATCATCTATCTAAATTACTAACAACTACAGTTATCAGGAATTCTTATTTTAAAGATTTTATAGCTCAGTTATACTATTTTAGTAAAAAAAAAAATAATATGATTCCAAGGAAAGATTAATTTTCCAGTGAGAAAATAGGAGCCCTTCTAGGGACATCTAAAACCACTAAGATCCTCCATGACCATTAGAAAATTTAAGTAGCTTAAGGTCCCTTTATGAAGTGATGTTATTTTAGACATTGACTACTTTCATTGTCATTGATAAGTGTGGCTGGAGTCCATCTCTGCACTCTCCTAGTGTCCACTCAAGATACAAGTTTTGGTCTTGTGTTCAGTGTGTAGACCACTTGCTCCTGCCTTTTCAGGCTTTTGTTGTGTACACTTCTGTTATATCTCAGGAACTGGCTTTCTGAGTTCTTTGAAAGATGCTGCTGTTGACATGGAAGTTCTGTATGGGTTTTGAGCTGTTAGGGAACATTAATTGGGTTAAGAGCATTGCTGCAACTTCACTAAACAGCAGCACTCATTTTACATGCTGGAATGTCAAAAACTTAGATGGAGAGAAAGCACTGAGACACGCTCATTCCAACACACTGTCATTTTCAGCAGAATCCCTTTGCTCGCCACAGCAAACACTCAGCACATAACAAGATTTTTGCTTGAGTGTCTTTTTCTATTCAAGTTTGGATTCCAAAAGTTGGTGCTCGTGCTGGAAGCGTACTTCTGAAAGAATGATGAAAAGCTGCTAAGCGTGTCAAGCAATATACTACTGAGCAGATTTTGAACTGTTCTTTGTTAATCATCATAGTTCAACTTTAGGACTGTCCGAGTGGCCTCTAGGATCATCTGAACAGTTCAGAATTCAACTGACGAAGAGGAAGGATGACTTATCCCACTATTGAGAAGATCAATGTCCCTTGAAGTTTAATTCATAGCAAACCTTTGTTGGCATTAGTTACATGTTTGACATTTGTCATCTCATTTTAGCTAATGGCTTTATTAGGCAAGTCATTTTCTATTTTTTCAATTTAATTGAGAAAATTTAGGAAATAAACCTCATCACGTTCATTCTACATAAGGGCTCAGCTCTATCCAAGTGCTCAAGGGAAGAATTTTCTGCCCTTTGTCTTCACACCCCAAACATAACTTTATTCCAGATTTCCACCAGCCGTGAACTTCATTCTCCACAAACAGCAAATGGGCTGAGCATGTTTAGTTGCCGAGCAAAGGCCCTAGTCTCACTGTGGAAGCCTGCCTACTTCTGCTGTGTGTGAGCTCATCCGCCCTTGTTCTTTCTCACAGGCAGCAGGTGTCTTTAGCACAGATACCACATGCACACACGCACTTAACTCTGAACCTAGCTACTACCACACATATCTGCAACATCCACTTGTACCTTACATAGTAACAAGGAATTGTCTATACGTTACATTCTCTTGAACACCTTTAGTCTGGATTATTGGTTTTGCTTGTCCATTTAAGAGACTTTCCTTAGAGAAATCAGTGAGCTTTGCTCTGACAGGTCCACAGTGGTGAACTCGCCAACCCTCTTTCCCTCTGCCTAGCAGTTGTATCTGTTACATCAGAAGCCCTGCTTCAAACCCTTCACTTGACTTCAGTCATTCCCTCTCCCTGCTTCTCACTCTTTTAAGCTCGGTTTACCCTCTGACCTCTAAGTATTTACGTATTCTCTGTGTTTCTCCTTTCTACTCACGAAGTAAGTTCTACCAGTTCTATGTTTATTTCATGGATGACAGTTTTCATAGCCCCTCCTCAGTTCTAGACTCAGTGGTGTCTTTCTGTGGGCATTTGCATTTCAGCAGTTTAGTTAAGTCTTTTAGTCTTCATCATCCCAAGCCAAAGTTTTTGGTTTACTTCAAACCTGGTTCTCTCTTGGCAACACCAGTTCTAGTGAGACCATCATTCTCCCTAACTTCTACATCAGGGGCTTCCCCTTCTAGCAACTGTTTTATCCCTCATGTTCACCTGTATTAAAGTCATGTCTCAATCACAGCTTGAATACTCCAAGCTCAGAGACTTCAGATGTGCAGTCCTGTGTCCCAATTATGAACTCTCTATAATACCCTTGGCTTATACATGTTCCAATTCAAATGATATTTTCTCAGCTTTCCCTAAACAAACACAATGCAGGAGTCCTCCCCTGACTCCAGTCTCCCTTTTCCCATCATACCCTCCTTCAGAATGATGAGAGTTATTATTATTACCTTTTTATTTGTATTTTTGCCTTTTCTCACCAAAAATGCAAAGGCCTTCGTAACTAATACATTGTAGTAAAGTAAGAAAGTATCTAAAAAGTGCTCAATTATTGTATTTAATTTCCTGTATATAAAATATGGACAGATATATATATATAAACATAGGAATTCAAGGACATGCCTCAGATTTGTTTTCAGAAAATGTGGGTTGTCATTGACTAAAGGAAAAATGCCCTTAATGAAGGCCAGGCTTCTTCATCTAGAAGTACTACTGTCCGTTCATGTCTGTTTTTATAGGGGCTTCTTTTTATTCTCATTCACCTCGTAAAACATGTTCCACACTTCTTCAGTTCCAGACACATACATAGCTCAACATGAATATCCTCAGAGGAAACAATCAAAAAAGCTAAGTCTCTTCAAAACCAGGTAAAAATCTATAAAGATACTTATTCTCTTAATAATTGCTCATTTATTCTGTTTTACTTAATATATCTTGACAATTTGTATATGCACCAATATAGCACATTCTCAGACACATGGAAATATGTTAGAAAGATATTATTCATCTATAACATGTACAATAATCCCCAAATCAAAGCTGTAACCAACATTCACAAATCTGTGATGTTTGAAAACATTTGTTTCCTTAATTTTGATATTGTAAGGAAATAACACTTTGAAAATAACCAATGAGAAATCAATTTAGTTTACAACAGAATTTGACTTTTTTACAAACATGTAATGCAAACTTTCATTATCTGACTCTCTTCATTCTCTTTCTTATTAGTTATTTTTGTTTGTTTATATTTTTCCATAAACCGGTCACTATTGGCAGTCATTTGCTCCTTTCTAATTACTGCAGCATACTGAACGCTCTACTCAGAATGAGATTACAAGAAAATTACAGACATAGCCCACAGTTAAAGTGGCTTTACTATGACAGTTGGATGCCGTTCACCAGGCTTGTAATACTTGGCGGGTGGAAGATAGTGTATGATACAATTTTAGTTTTAGCTCGGAGGATTAAAATTAGTCTGCTTCTCGTGTGACTCTGCGGAAAGTGATTTTTAGAGGCTAATCTCTGCCAACAGTATTTCCCACTTTAATTAGCAATGCCTCGTGGAGCTGAGTGTATTTGCCAGCTGCTTCACTTGTCCACTTTTGTATAAAACCCTTTTCAATATCATTAAATACAAATTTTTCTCTTTAATGCACTAATCTCTATAGAAAACTTCTGAGTTTATACCAACAATGTATTAGACATTTCCATCGTCTCACAGATTTTATTTTATAGTAAATAGTTTCAAAATAACAAAAATGGTACATGTGGTATGAAACCAATTCTAGAAAAATAGCTTCTATGCCATTAGAGTTTATAGTTTATATGTGTGTGTTCATATATATATATATATATATATATATATATGTGTGTGTGTGTGTACATAATATATATATATGTATATTATATATTTATATATTACATTTTTAAAAAGCTATACTTTTCCAGATATCTCACCATGCATGTTATGATCAGAGATACAATAACCATGGAAGATCTTTTGGCAGCCATGGTATTCTCCTGGAAAAGCTTCTTTATAATTAGGTTTATTGAAAATCAAGAAACACCTACAGGAATGAAGTATGGTGCAGTCATTCTCTTTTCTGTCTTTTCTATCTGTGTCATTAAGACCAATATGCATCCTTTTAGTGCATAAGGACTCTCAGGGGAAGTTATGTCAATCACAAAGCTGCTCAGAAAGCCAGCTCTTACCAAGAAGTGGCTTAAAAGATTGTCCAGAATCCTCTTTAAGCCTCAAAAGTATGGAAAAGTCATGGACAAACACATATCATTAGCAGAGGAATATGGAGTTTTGGTAGCATATTTAAACATGCTCTCGGGGTTGCAACTTTAGAGAATATGTTAACACTCAAGGAAAAAGTGACAACCATAACACTGAGGATTGCCTGAAGTCTCTTCTTACTTCATACTGAGGGTTTTGGTGCTCATGAGGGGAAATTTCTGAATACATGTATATTGTATGATACTCTTCTTCTTCCTAGTAAGTGTGTTGCAGTTCTGACAGTTACTGGTTTTTGTTTGTGTGTTTGTTAGTTTTGTTTTGGGTTTGGTTTGGGGGTTTTTTGTTTTGTTTTGTTTTTCTGGGGTTTTTTTTGTTTTTGTTTTTAGAAAATACTGACTAACATTATCACTGAAATTTCCACGCATCCCATCCTAGGTTCTTCCATTGTCTTTACAGCGAGTCTGCAAATTACAGACATAGAATTTCTACACCTGCCCCATTCAGGGTGTTTGGCATGTTGTCATTCAGAGGGTGCTTACCTCACACACATATAAAACTTTTTTGGACAAAGACATACTAAAACCTGTTGCAAGTTCTTACAGTGTGTGCTTATAAAAACAAAGTTTGTGGAACAAGATGATAATGATACTGGGGTTCTGAATATAGAGAGAGCTGATATCAAACTCTCTGACTGTCTGGCACCTGGCAGGCTGTAAGAAGAATGGTTTCAAATTGGTACCAGGATCTGACCTATGCAAGCAACTCTTTGGCCAACATGGTCTGTTAAGCCTAAGGAGGAAGCATGAGGGAGGGACGTGATCAGTGAAAGACGCGGCGTGCACATGTGGGCTGTGAAAACTATGCTAGTATGATGAAAAGTGAAGTAAAAATAATTCAGTTGCAATTACTAGAATTAGTAATTAATGTAATAGGTGCTTAATCTGTTTTTTAATGCAAGGTAAAATGAAAACCATGGATTGAAATTCCAAGGACAAAGCTAATATCAACTGAAATCCAGCAGAGTCCACGTACTGCTTAGTTGTTATGTTCTCTCAGGTACAGTATCTCCCTAAACTTCCAGTCACCCATGGAAGCTCTGAGCCGTTGCAGTAAAGAATACAAGGAACTCTGGGGCTGTTCTTGGTTGGCAGTTAAAGTGCTTTCTACAAAAGCACAAGAAACAGAGTTTGGATCCCTGAGATTCATGCCAACGCCAGGAGAAATAATGGTGGCCAGCCTATAATTCCTGCTTTGGAAAGTGGAGACCAGTTATCCCCAAGCATTGTGCCCAGCAAGGCTCTGTGATTTGACTGAAAGAACTGCCTCCATGGAGTCAAGGGAAATAATCATTAAGGATGATGACCATATCAACTTTGAACATGCACACACGTGTGTGCCCACATGTACACGTGTGCCCCCACATGTACAAAAGTGTATATACACATGCACACCACATTTACACATGAAAATGGAAAAATGTTTAAAAAAACAAATGACACTAAACACATACTGCCATCACAACTACCTCTGAATGCTCCAGTTCTTTAAATCTTCTGTTTACAGGTAGCAGAAGAATTTAATTTTGAGATGTCTGGTGGTAAATACGGACAAGAGGCTGTGATATGCTGCTTGTTCAATTCTCCCCTTTCAGAGTATCATCATCCTCCTCAAAACCGCTGCTCCAAAATCATCCCTAATATATCTTTCCCCACGTGCCTCATACTAATGATGATATCCACATCTTAAGGCTTCTCAGAAGCTCTGTACAACCATGAATAATGGCTGACTCTGATATACCCATATCTGGGAAAGTCGGTAGGGAAGTTTCTAACCATTAATTTGCATGGAGTTGATACTCTTTAATGATTTATTCCCCAAGGAAATAATCTTGATGAATCATGAAAAAAATATGCGGATTTTTTTCATAGTTTTGGAAGTTAGGCAGCATACTTCAGGACTGGTAATTAAATCTTGAACTTCAACAATGATCCTATGGAGAGAGCACTATTTTACATACGTGAAGAGAACTAATTAATTGGCAAAAGACTATCATTTAAACTTTGTATTTTGTCTCATTTTCTTGTGTTTTTGTCTTGTGAAAATTTCTTCTGAATAAAAAAAACTTTTTGTCAATTTCCAGTATTCTCACCATTTAAAAACATGTCAGATTAGTATTTGTATATTCTGGCTTATGTTGACTTATCTTTAAAAATAGTCTAAAGAAAGAATTTAAAAATGCTAATCATATTAGGTTAGGAAGGGCTTAAAAATATGTATATATTGACATAAAGAGGAAAATTAACATATTTTCACTGATTCTGAATGTAAATGACCCAATAAAATATGTCATAGATGAAACCTCAATTAGTTGGTATTTGATAACTATTTTCCAGTTGTGTTCCATACTTATCTTCTCATAATGAATATAAGGATGTATTGAAATATTTTCATAACAAATATGTATTTTAATACAAAAATCATATTTTCTAATAAGCCATGGAAGCTAATGAGTTAGCTCCTGAGTAAAATGTGTGCCCTCAGAGATGGTCATAACGTACTGTTGTAACAAACACTATGATATTTCTGGCTTCTTAGAAAATGTTACAGAAATAATTGATTATTTTAAATCACACAAGCACAGAGAAAAAGAGAAAGCACTGAGAGGGGGGGAGAGAGAGAGAGAGAGAGAGGGAGAGAGAGAGAGAGAGAGAGAAATGCACACACAAAGAGAATTTGCTTCAATTAATAGAAATAATAGGTCATTACCTGAAAGTGTTATATTTGGCTTTAAAAGGTCATTCAATGAATATCTACTGATAAAACAAGACCCAACATTGTGCAGTAGCAGAATAAAATTCCATTGTATGCATATATATGTATATGTATATATGTGTGTATATGTATATATACATATAATTATAAAATATGTATATATACAGAGATATATCTGTATAGTGTATGTGTCATGATTTATCCATCATCAAGTAATGGAATGGTTTTGACAGTTCTTTATACATTAGGGTCATATCCAGACTGCTACTACTACTCCTTCTCCTCCTCTTCCTTCTTCTATTATTATTATTATTATTATTATTATTATTATTATTGAGACAGGGTTTCTGTATGTAGTCTGGTTGTCCTGGAACTCAGTCTGTACACCAGACGGGCCTCAAACTCAGAGATACATCTGCCTATGCTACCCGCATGCTGGGATTAAAAGTATGATACACCACACATGGCTTGTTTTTCTTCATAATACTGCTCACTTTGTTTTAGTTTGTCTATATTTTATTTTATAATCACAAATATTGGACATACTTTAAATGCTATCCGTCTTGTGTCTTGCAATCACAGCATGTAATATAGATTTAATGTATTTTGAATACATTATTTATCTGTTTAGTTTCTTTCTGAGTAACCTGTCCATTGGTGTGAATGGGGTGTTGAAATCTCCCACTATTAATTTTGTGGGGCTCGATGTGTGATTTAAGATTTAGTAATGTTTCTTTTGTAGATTTGATGTCCTTGCATTTGGAGAGTAGATATTCAGAATTGAGATGTCATCTTGGTGAACTTTTCCTTTGATTAGTATGAAGTTTCCTTATCCACCTCTTTTGGTTGATTTTGGATGGAAGTATATTTTATTAGTTATTAGGATGACTACTCCAGCTGGTTTCTTGGGTCCATTTGCTTGGAAATCGTTTTCCAGACCTTTACTCTGAGGTAATGTCTATCTTTGATGCTGAGGTGTAGTCCTTGAATGTAACAGAATAATGGATCCTGTTTTTACATCCATTGTGATAGTCTATATCTGATGTTGACAGATATTAAAGACCAATGATTATTGATTCCTGTTATTTTGATGTTGGTATGGTTGGTTAACATACTTGGGTTGGAGTTTTCTTTCTAGTATCTTCTGTAGGACTGGGTTTGTGGATAGATATTGTTTAAATTTGCTTGTCATTTAATATTTTCTTTTCTCCTACTACCTTGATTGAAAGTGTTACTGGGTATAGTAGTCTGGGATGACATCTGTGGTCTCTTAGAGACTGCAAGACATCTACCTAAGCCCTTCTAGCTTTTAAAGTCTCTGTTGAGAAGTAAGGTGTAATTTTAATAGGTCTGCCTTTATATGTTACTTGACATTTTCCCCTTCCCGCTTTTAATAATTCTTTCTTTGTTCTGTGCATTTAGTGTTTTGATTATTATGTGGTTGGAGAATTTTCTTTTTTGGTTCAATCTATTTGGTGTTCTTTAAGCTTCTTGTACATTTATAGGAATCTCTCTTTTTCTGTTAGAAATTTTCTTCAATGATTTTTATTGAAAATATGTTTTGGTCCTTTGAATTGGGAGTGTAACAGAATATTTTTATTTATAAACACTTGTAATTATTAGTATTTAACAAACACCTATAAAATACCTAAATCCTATAACCTAAAACCTACAATCTACGACCTATAATCTATCTAAAAACACCCTAATACCTATCTATGAACACCTAACTAACCCTATTTTAGTCCCAGCAGGCATTCCCTTTCAAGCTTAGTGTCCCTTGGGCCTAATTTTGCCAGTTTGAAAGGCCACTTTATTTCAACGCTAAATCATGACCAGCTTATAAAGTCATTCTGTTCCAACCCCCAAACTGAGGGCAGCTTGTGTGGCTTCCAAGCTCCACTCTACTCACTCACTCTTCCTGCACTCTGAAGTCCCAAGACAGAAGCCTTTAAGAAACTCTCTCTCAGCAGGTTTTATGCCAAGTCTTGGCTCAAGCTGTTGTAGTCTAAATTCTGTTAATGGTGTACCTTGTTATACACTTCTTAAGACTGGCTTCTCAGTTGGTGAGGGCAGGAGGAAGAGGGTGCCACGTGGAGCTCTCTGGCTTATATATCACATTATCTTGAGATCCTTGGCAGTTTCGCAGGTCCACAAGATTTCTCGTGATACCCAGCAGTCCTATGGCTTCTTGCAGCAACTGACATCATCTGTGTGGCTTGTGAAGTTTCTTAGCCACACCCCTTCAACAGAGTAGTTCATAGAACTATGGCCTCAACTGGGCTTTGCTCATTTCAGCAAGCTAAAGTGGTATTAAACTTTCCTTAGGTGCTGCCAGATGCCAAGCAGAATAGAACTGCATACTAATTCACTAAAGAGGCCTAACTTCTACCACAAGGGAGTCTTCACTTTCTTCTATTCCTATTACTCTTAGGTTTGTTCTTTGATAGTGTCCCAAAATTTCTGAATGTCTTGTGTCACAAACTTTTTAGATTAAACATTTTTTTTATCACTGTATCAATCAATGCCTTCTATCATATCGTCTATGCCTGACATTTTCTCTTCCATCTCTTGCATTCTGTTGGTGATGCTTGTGTCTGTAGCTCTTGTTCTCTTACCTAGGTTTTCCATCTCTATGACTTTCTCAGTTTTTAATGGGGTTTTTGTTTGTTTTGTTTTGTTTTTGCTTCTATCACAATGTATAGGTCTTGACAGTTTCATTAATTTCCTTCACCTAATTGATTATATTTTCCTGTATTTCTATAAGGGATTCATTCCTTTCCTCTTTAAAGGCCTCTGTCATCTTTCTAAGATTTGATTTAAGGTCTATTTCTTGTACTTTAGCTATTTCAGGATATCCAGGGCTTGCGGTAGGAAGATATCTTGGCTTTGGTGGTGCCATATTTCTCCAGTTCTTGTTGATTTATTCTTCCTCTAGCCTTTAGCTATCTGGTTGTCCCTGAGTCTGATAGGACTTCTGGAATGCTGGAAAAACTGTGAGCCAGAAAATTGAGAAAAGGGGATAGGATGCAGTTTTCTACTGTTGGGTGTGCTTTGAGGCAAGGGAATTGGGGAGAGGGGGTTTTACCTGATTATTCCTGGAGCCAGCAGGACTCAGGAATGCAGGCAGAGTTGTGGACTGGAAAATGGATTGCAGGAAACAGGGAGCAGTTCACCATTGCTGGATGTGACCTAAGGGGACCTGATGGGCAAGGAGTCTGGAGTGAGTTCCTACCTGGTTGTTTCTAATGCCTGCAGGCCTCCAGGAATGCAGACACAGCCATAGGCCAGAAAATGGAGTGTAGGGAATCTCATAGAATAAATTTTAAATGCAACTTTTTAGCAAGTAAGTTAAAAAAGGAAATAATACTTGAAAAATTGTTGTTTCTTTACAAAAATTTAGTAAAACCTAATGATTTTAGTATTTATTTACAACAGTTGTCATTACTGTTTTTTATCATCAAATGAATTATTTTAGTTATGGGTAAATTTTTGAAGCATCATAGTTATAACAAGTCATTCAAGTGCAGTACATTAAGGATCTTGCCTAAAAATTCCTAAAAAGACAGTGAAAGTTTAAATATGAGTTTTAAATCTTTCAATTTTACTGGGACAGCACATTTGTGCTCATTGATTATCCTCCATGGAAGACAAAATAGAAATCAAGTTCAGAAGGGATTTAATATTTGATTCCATTCTATTAAAGAGAGGCAGTAGGAAGCTTGGTCTCATTCATTCTGTCAATGTTACTTAGCAAAATGCATGAAATATATATTTTCTCTTCTATTAATGATAAATAAATAACTTTTACAAAGGATATATTTAGACTATAATGAACAAAATCTTTCAAAGATGTTTTTCCTCTCTCTCCTTTTACTATATACATAGCATTATTCAAATAGCCATTTTAATTATTATTTTCTAATATCATTGATGACATGTAGATAGTGATATACTTTATTGACGTGTTGTGATTTTAATGTCCAGTGGTGATTAGTGTACATACTTGGCATGTTAGATCCTTTCACATTCAGTTTTTATTTCTGTCTACAAATCCATGTAAACTGGTAGATGCCCCAAAGGCCAGAGGGAAGTCAGGGCTTGTGAGGGACTCTATTTAGTGCCTAGCAGAGGCAAAATCAAAATGCCTACTGCTCTGTGTGCTCATTTGCAAAAATCCCTGGAAAGTATATGACACATATTTCATATAGGGGGTTGGAAGATCCATTAAGTTTGGTTGCATATCTGAGGGATGCTAAAAGAGAATACTTGAAGGTTCAGGAAGCCACCTGAACTATTGTAAAGTACCTTTATTTTCAGGAACATAGGAAAATAATTATCTATCTATCTATCTATCTATCTATCTATCTATCTATCATTTATCTACTCACCTTTCATTTCCTCTCCCTTCTTCTCTCTCTGTCTCTCTCTTTATCTCTCTCTCTTTCCCCTCCTTCCCTCTGAGTCTTTCTGTCTCTCTGCCTTCCTTTTTTCTTCCACCATTTCCTCCCCCTTTCTCTCCTGCCAATTTCTAATTTCCAGACATTGACTCATATAAATTTGTGGATTTTAGGTTGGATAACCTTCACCAAAAAAAAACCTATCAGTTGCAATCTATATTGACACAATAACTTATTTTTAAGACAGCTCCTTTATTCTGAGAGCTTGTACCGGTGACATCAGTCTTCATCCCAGGGTGACCTTCAAGGACTCTACCTACTACTTCCACATTCATTGAGAAATCTCAGCTAATATGACATAAGAATAGAAAATTGCCTAATTTTGGACTGGATGCAATGTTGACCATTCCCTAGTGTTCATGTGCTAGAGATTTCTGTGGATTTTAATTAAATTTATGAAAAATGATAGAAATACATTCATATACAACATAAATGTAATAAAATATGATTACTTTCATGTATTTTATATAAAAGTATGTAATATAGTTATAATAGATTTGATTATATTAAAACATGCATTAAAATTATGAGAATTTTTATACATGATCAGTATAGACTGTGAATTTATATATAAATATACAAGAAAGAAGAAAAGTGAAGTAATCTAGAAAGAAGGATTGCAAGGAACCTTATTTCTTAAATGCTATATTATAAAGAAAGGCATGAACCATCAGGTTGTGCTTAAAACTGGAAATAGTTACCTATAATAACAAAGACACTACTATTGTCTCCCAATGTGGGTAGAAAAGGATTCTCGAGTCAGTTTAGGAAATTCATATGGGGAGTGGTGACACTAGCATGTTTCTGTTTTCATTTTGGTAGTTGAGGCGTCATTGAAAGGAGATTTGCTTACTCCTTTCATGTGAGCATGTGGGTCTCATACACTTCTCTCTGAGAATAGAGATCTGCAACATAGTCTTTTTGTGTTGCTCTCTCTAGGCTGATTCAGAGATCAGAAGTCTTGGGCAATTGACGGGCAAAGCCCTGAAGGTCAGGCTCCCATTACATTTTGGGGGCTCCTCTGCTTCCTGGAGTGGATGTGGGATGGCCTATCACCATAACAGCAGTGGACTACAGACTTGGTGACTCAGAGAAACTGTTGGTACCTTTCATAATGGTGAGGAGCAATGGCTTAGAGATCAGCCAGTATTTTCAAAAGTATATTTGTAGGATATTGCTGCTGTATCTAGTTCTGCTGCTGTCCTTCCTACCACTCTTGTCCTTGAATACAGCATGGGTTAAATGCTGAAGATGATGGCCTTGATTTGTACTCAAAAGGTAAAAAGTGAAGAGACCTTTTTTCTTGTCCTAAGGCATGAACAGACTACACTTGAACATGCAGAAAGCCACAGACAGGGCTTTTAGAAAGCATTTGCTTTTCTAGAATGCTCTTCTTCATTTGTCAAAGCTTTGTGAAGCCTGATTTCATCTGTTAACAGATAATCAAGGGTAATGTGGCACTATAATTTTTGAGAATGCTGACTCTTTCATTTCATGTCATTTGTAACCTTTTAAACATTGACTGTAATAATTATGTCTAAGGAGTTTTATATCCATTTGGCTAATAGAATTTCTATCCACAGGAATAGAAAAAAAATTGCATTTTCATCATTGATACTTTCTGTTAGAAGAGCAAGTGGTACCCAGTTGCCCCTCTCTAAGTTCTTTGCTGGGTGAATGAATTTTGAGACTATGGAATGGTAGAATAATGCAAATACTTTTTTTTTAATTTTGTAGGGAATGCAATTGATGTAAAATCAAAAACTGATGTATTCTCTAGAGAATCATTGTGTTAAGGCATTTTAACCGTCACGAAAAGATCAAACACCAAGCATGAAGCTTCCACTTCTCATCTATGAGATTGAAAACCTAATTTTGAAGGTTTCTATCCCCAGTATTTTGATAGGGTTTGAATGTGACTCCCACAGTAAGTATTAACTACACTAGAGGGTTGAACATGCTAATTGAATTGCATCCTTAATAGAGAATAGATTGAAGTTATTCATAGCTCACTGTATGCCTTTTAAACTCTGGGCATGCTTCGGATTTCTCAAGCATGGTACTATTTGGAGAGGTATCTTCAGGAAAGAGTTATACATAGGGAATCTAACACAAGTTTGCTAGATCCACAGCCCTGCCTTGGAGGTGATGCTTAAAATGTCCTCTACTCACTTAGCAGCATACTGAGCTTTTACTCTCTGTTATTTTCTGCAATTCAAAAGACGTCAAAGCTAGTGACAAAGTAGCCTCCACCTAAAACATCTGCTGTTTCAACTTCTGTCATGGTAGAGTCCACCGCTTTACTAGCCACTGGTTGGCACAGTGTGGCACTGGTTATACACAGTCCCCCCAAGTTCTTGAATCACAGACCTCCTTTAAAGGGACATGCTCACTCTGTTGCTATAGAGTCAGAATTTCCCCATATATAGGGAATCAGGTTTACAGGGTAGGTTGTAGCCTTCTTATAGTTTGCTGGATGATGAATGCATTGAAGGCATTTCAAGTAGTTTAGAGTTAAAGAAAATAGAAATCAAGCAAAGAATAATACAGACATAGAGATGCTACATTTTCTTTATTCAGAAACAACCAAGCATTCTCCTGTGTTCCTCTTCTTCCAGGCCAACAACAGTCTTCCTTCTCTGTCCAGTAAGCATGTTTCTAGTGTGATATTTTCTGAAGTATATGAGATCCCATGGTAGGCCTGTACAGGGTCTCAAAGTGAAGAGAGTTATTTCTGGAATCATAAGAGGACCAATGGCTGGGATGATTTTTAATTTATGAACTGTAAGGTCATTTTCATCTTGAAAGCTTTTAAGTAAAATAAAATTTAAAAAAAAATATAGCATCCCAAAAAGCAACAAACTCAGAGTTAACCAAGAAAGGGAGAAGTCACATGGGCAGACTCGGAGTTCACAAAAGAAGGCAACTGTTTCTATTGGACCTGGGCTAAGATGTTGCTTTTGTTATGAATATGAATAGCATTGCATTATCTTCTCACTTCTTCATTAGTTTTGAATTTTTGTTTATTCCCTTAGCTTTTTTCAGTCTCTGTGATGGAACCCAGGGCATTGGCCATGCTGTGCAAGTGCTCCGCTGTTGAGGTCATCCCTAGCCCGGTCTTTCTCTTTTGTCTTTAATCATAACATCATTTTT
Source organism: Lophiomys imhausi (assembly GCA_907164525.1). NCBI lineage: Eukaryota > Metazoa > Chordata > Mammalia > Rodentia > Muridae > Lophiomys > Lophiomys imhausi. The sequence goes on from CAJQZJ010031879.1 coordinate 2,862,143, forward strand.
GTTTGTTTTCTTTGTAATGTTGTGTTGTTTGGAAAAGAAGTGTTAAAGCCATTATTTTCCAACACCATAGTATTAGACATGGTGTTGGAAGGACCAAGAAATGGACAGAATGGCTCCAGAGTTTGGCCACATGAAAAAGTGCTACTATAGGTTTGTGATTCCTTTGAAGCCTAAGGCATTTTTTTCCTGTGAGAAATTATCCTAAGCTTCTCTGTGATGGAATGACCACAAACACCTATTCATGCTCCATGGATTTCTCATTCCTGTACCATTCTGCAAATGTGAGTTTGTAGCAGAGACTCACACTGAGTCTGGCTTTCCCCTCAGGGAATGAGGACGACAGTGGTAGCACATTTCAGAAGATACATGAAGAAAAAGATGAGCCATACCTGGACAAGTCCAGATGTTGAATAGCAGAGGTTCATAGTTGACATGATGGTTCTCATGCCAAGTGTCCTGAGCTGCATTTATATTTGCCTAATGTTCAGTGCTTAGAGCAATTATATAGGGGGTATATTATTTCCATTAATTTTGAAGAAAGTGACAGCTTTCTTTAGTTTTTTTTTTCCAAGCTGTATAACTAGTTGAAGGACTTGGATTAAAATAAAAGTCATATTCTTTTGTCTCAATCCTTTATATAACAGCCTAGAATTATATATAAATGGTAAATTATATATAAAAGGTAAAATGAAGTTCCTATTCCCTATTAGAGAAAATAAAAGGAAGAGAGGAAATAGATTCCATATTAAAATATCGCTATCCAATTGTAGTATTCCACATGCTATCAGAACGTTTCGATGTCTCTTTAACATATTTCAAAAAGTTCTGTGTGATACAGAATGATAAAAAAAATCAATAAGACACATGTAAATGTAATATGGATGCTATCAAATAAAATATTGTGTATCCTCTTATTAGGCATATCTAACCTGGTCTGGTGAAGAGAATTTGAGGCACAAGGAGCATTGCAGGACCTCATACCTCATCTGACCCATGCGAGCCATCCATAATGAGGAAAGAGAGGCCATCCAGACTCTGTGTCAACACATGAGTTCCCAGACCTGACAAGACTGCCATATATTTTCACACAATAGACTTCCTGAGGGGCTGAGCACCAGCCAGTCTTTTTAGACAAGCCTACCTCTCACTCTAGATAACCAGAGCCTCCCCACTGTGATTGTCCCCACAGGTTGACTCACTGAGCTCCTCTGTTCCCCATCTTTGTTAGCATTTGGGTCTGAAACCTATGAATCCAAGAAGCTGAGTTCAGATTCCTACTCCACCACAATCTGTAGTTGGATTTTTTTTGTGTAATTCAATGTTGACAATTTTTTCAATTTATAAGAAAATTTGCTACATCAATTAAAAAATAGACTTCTGGTGTCATCAGCTGACTACCAGTTTCTCGATATATTTATTCATTTTCTTTCAAACTTCCTGAGGCATTGGAAAATAAAACATTGGAATTTATATGTACCTAAATGCTTAGAGGTACAATGCAATAAAAAATTGCTGTTTTTTTCCCTAAGACTTTCTTGGCATAATTAAGAAATAATTACTATACCAGAAAGGAATTAACTTTTTTATGATGGTTTTCACTACTTAATTCCTTATGGTTCATTTTCATTGACATTGTCATGTGAAAAAGAATAATGGAGAAGCCATTTTAGAGAAATGCAGACTTTATTGTTGAGTCACATTGTGGAAAACACATATTTACTAGTTTGTCTGTTTGGAATTTCATTTAGCAACCTCCCCCAACCCATGTCTCAGTTTTCAAATTAACATGCTACTAACTTTCCAACCATCTTGATGCCAATCAAGAGTACTTCTGTGCAAATTCATGTCTGCAAAAGGTTCCAGTGTGTTAGCCATGAGTGCTATTTCTTAATGGACAGTGTGATACAGATAATTAACTATGAAGCCATTGCAGCTTCTCTGTACCCTGACAGTTTTCTTTTCCTGTAGCTGATAATGAACAAGTCAAACGTGTTTTCTGTTTCTTCTTATTTCAGATCATCCTTGAGTGAAATTTGACAGAAGATGTTCCCGCAGTTTGCTCTCTGGAAGTGTTTAACACATGGGATTGTCTTAACCTCTCTCTTGGCAGTCAGCTGGGGCCAATATGATGATGGTAAGTCTGCCTTTACTCTGATCTGTATAGTTAAACAAGGCTTCTTCCCGGTAACAAATATTGATTTGTAGTTATTTTCAAAGGTTAGAATCTCTTCCTAGTAACTTAAGTGGATTAGCTTACAAAATGGTTGTAGATAAGATTTGATTCTCTATAAAATCGTAGTATGTACAAAATCCAACATAAAACCTCCATTTGAATACTTACTAAGGAAGTGCTAAATTGCTTAGAAAATATTAAATTCTACTAATACCATTGAATGAACACAAATAGTAGTCTCTATTAAAAAGCCAGGAATACAATGCACAGCACATTCCCCTGAGTCAAAAATCTGTAACAGGGACAATAGGAAAAGCCATAAGTGGTTGAAAGGCTGGTGTCACTATTGTACATTGCTTTATTAGATTCTGCATGGTTTTGTTTGGGAAGAGAAAATGTCAAAGTCTTGGTAATTGACTTCTTAAGTCATTCCATAATAGCAAATTAGTTTACTTAAGATAAAAAGAAAAAAAATACCTTCAGTATCCTTCAGAAGATTCATTACAGTAGGTCTGCAGTGACCTAAATATACTTGTGCTATTTTTTTTCAGTATGAAAATGATCTATTTTAAATACCACACAATGAGAATTAGGCTATGTATGTAAGCTATACATATGTATGATAATGTATAGTATCTTTATATATAATGCACATATTTATGTATCTGACCCATACTAACATATGCATAACACATGTGTGTTAGTGAAAGAGAAAATATGGTCAAATTTACTCATGGGAATTTTACTACTTAAGAATATGTTCATTTCTATAACTTCTTGCTGTTTTTATTCAATGTTTATTCACACAGAGAGAGCATGTACCCCTTAGCAGCCTCTTCCCTCTTGACTTGTTATCTGGTTGGTCTCAGTAGTAAACACAAAGTGTGAAATTCTTTTTTACTCTGCTTAGCTAAATTGACATGCCTGAAGATAAATGAGTTAGTTTGATATTCTCCAAATGTGTTCAAGCTGTTCACACATTAAGTTACCCTTGGTCCCAAGTATTTGCGGAGGTGAATATCTTTTGGGATTGCAGAACAATCCATAATGTTTATTCATACAATCAGAAGATTTACCCTGGAGTGGTCCTGCTAATTAGCACTCTGTTTATGTCAAGTACATCTAAATTAAATGTTCACATTTTTTCTTTTAATGGAAAATCTAAATATCCATGCCAAAAAATGAATTTTAAAAAGTACTAATAAGTAAACAGCTGCTTGGAATTTAAAACATACAATTTAAGAAGCATTCAAGTATATTGAAGGAACACATTTTAATTGAGCTCTCAGTAACAAATCAGTGCACCCATATTTATTTCATAAAACATTCTATTCTTATTCATATTTAACAGTCATATTGAGCAGGCAAGCCATTTCTCACATTACACATTCACAAAATATGCACCTTAGCAAGGTAATTTGTATAATCAGATGAAGACACCTATGTTTAAATCACAATACTATCAATGGATTTCATTTCTGAGGCTCATTAGCACTCTTGCTGTATTCTCAAGGAACTTGTTCATTCTCTACCATAAGACTACGTGGCCACTGTTGGTTATTGTGTAGTTAAATCCTAAATCCTTGAAGGAAAGTATAATACTGTACCTTTCTCTGCTGGCCAATGGTAAGACTAACCCTTAAAGGCTTCAAGTCAACTGTCCAGCTTAGCCCCTGCCACCTGCCCAGCTCACTCCTAGAGGTGTGAGTGAGTTGACTTCAGGAAAAGACTGACTTGGTGGTTCAAGGAAGAATGTGGGTCCTTGGGCTCTGCAGTGGTGTGACACTGTTTTACAGAATGCATGTAGCTGTAAGTGTGCCTCAGTACCCCGTCTGTGCCTATGATTCGGGAAAATTCTCACTCCTCAGCTGTGCTTCTAGACAAACCTTTCACTCCTTCCATTCCTCACTCAATTCAAGAGTTATTGGCCCTCTGTGTTTTCTGAGTTTTATGTAACTAAAATGGAATCCCATAGGTTATTTTTTTGTCTGAATTTCCATCCAAAGTCATGTATGACCTATGTGTGACATCAGTAGTGAATGTGTCATGGAGAACACACAGGAGGACTTCATTGACCATGGGATATAGGTATATAGAGGCAATGTTTATCCAAGTGTCTGTATCCAGGTGCAAGGTTAAGGTCCAAGCAAGGTAACAGTGACAGGAAAAAAAAATAATAAATGAAAAGAATCAGATTCAAAGATTACTTTTGCCATTTATTATTGACTGGTTAAATAAATGCCTTACAATAAGCTGACTGCATATGTACATACAGGAAGAGCCTCACAGACATTTGAAGGAGAACAATTTATCATCTTTCATTTATTTATTTATTTGTTTGTTTGTTTATTTATTTATTTACTTACTTATTGCTAGACAATTAAATAAATAAAAGATGATATATTTTCTAGACTTTGAATAGTTTTATAATTTTTATATATTTTCTTATTTAAACATAAGGAAATGGAACAAAATAGGTACTACGTATTTAATAAATATTTCTTATAGACTATTCTAGATTTTTGAAATATTTAAGTGTTTCTAAAATGTGTTAAATATTTTTAAGATTTTATGTTAATATTTATTTAAATTTTTGAGTTATTTTATTGTTGAGATTTAATATTGAGGATTCCATGTGTGTGTGTGTGTGTGTGTGTGTGTGTGTGTGTGTGTGTGTGTGTGTATGTTTTGGTTACATTTAATTCTCTTTCCTTCCCCTTCAAGTCATCCATTGTTCCTTTCCCATCATTATTTCATGTGCTCCTTTTGTTTGTTGGTTGGTTGTTTTTACACCAACTGAATCTACTTAGTACTGTCTGTTTATACCTAGATGAAGGACCATCTACTGGAGTGTGCTTAACCTCACAGGGGTCATATTCTGGAAGAAAATTGACAATTGACTCTCTATCCCCCAGAAGCATCAATTGAAAATCTTTTCTCAACTAAGGATAGTGCTTCCTGAGGCCCCCAACCCCCTCATTCATACTGGATTTGGGCTGACTTGATATTCTACAGGTCTTGTGCATGTAGTCATGGCTCCTATGTTTTCATGTGTGAAATAGCACTATCATGACAACCAAATATTGCTTGGCTTTGGTCATCCAGTACCTCTAGTTCTTATCATTTTTCAGACCCCTCTTTTGCAAGCTTCCATGACTCCTAGGGGCAGGAGGTATGATATAGTTGTCCCATTTAGAGCTGGTCATTCCATAATCTGCAATTCTCTGAGTGTTGACCCTCTGTGGGTCTCTGTATTAATTGCTGTCTACTGTTAGAAACAGCTACTTTGGAGAGGGTTAGGAGATTCACTGGTCTATGGGTATAAAGATAAGAACTTGGAGGGTTGTTCACTACTATGTTACTTTAGTGGAATAATTGTACAAGGTTCTCCTCTAGGGCCAATGACCGAATCACCCACTAGAGGGCTGACCAAGTAAATGGTACCAGGCGTGAGTTCTATCTTCTAGAGCAGGCCTTAAATCCAATTAGAAAGTAGACGGTTCTCTCATAACATTTGTGCCGTTCCTGAACTAGTGGGGCTGTTTTGGAAAGCTAGTCACTGTCGTTCACAGGGTTCACAGCTGGGTCAGAGTGATGATCATTTTTCTTGTCCTGTAACATGAATGTGCATGACATCTTCCAGCACCATGAAAGCTAGTCAGTAGTGGTGAAGCCACCAGGGTGGGGACCTGCTTAATTTCTTAAAATTTCTCATCCTATCTGTGGAATTGATGTTAGATGCATTAGAAATTTATTGATTAGTTATTCCACAATGATCACTTAATCTAGTATATGACTTTATATCTGGGCAAGTATTAATAACACAAGTGAGGTAAAGAATATTCCATGAGGTTAAAAATTGTAAGTTCACTTAATTAGTAGAGCAAGTAGAAAATTGGAAAATGTGATTAGCTTTCCGCTTATGTTATGTGATGTATGTTAGTTGATGGCCAGGCTTGAGTTTTCATTTATCCTTTTCTGATGGTGAGGAATTGTGTGTGTCCTTCTACCCTCAATACAGATTTTTAAAATTTGAAAACACGTGGGGCTTTTTGTTTGTTTCTGTAACATTTTCCTAGGAAACAATTTCATTTGTATAGTCTTCATTTTTTTCTAGTCCAAGCTTATACCTGGAATGCAGCAACCTGTTCTCTGACTGTCAACATGCATGTGCTAGAAGACAAAGATAAAAAGAGACAATAGAAACTTGGGTTCTGATAAACAGAAGAGCACCTGCTGTATTTAGGACACATTCTAACTGCTCACTTGAGCGTGCATGCATGTCATTCCCAAGATTCTGAAGAAAAGCCAGCCGGTTGCCAGCATTTCAGGAATTCTCTCTCCTCTGTTGAGTCAGGGAAGTGAAAAGTCTACCTCATTGTTCTATCTGCATATGATTAATAATGATTGACACTGTGGTGTGGTGATGTCTTTGTGGTCCTGAGATGAGGAAGCTTGAAACTGTTGAATAACCTCATCTTAGTCATGTAAAAGGGCAGAAGTGATTTTTATTGTAATATAAAAGTTGAAATAGAACAAAACTTCAGTTGTGATCTTCCTTGTCTTGGAGTCATCCAAGACTCACGTATCACATGATAGCCTGACCCTTCTTAGCTGGGTCTCTTTCAACCAGTGTATATATTTTACCACCACTTCACAAATCCTCTTAAGCTCTACAACTTGGTTTTTCTCACATCTCTAGTGAAACTGAATTTTCCAAAGCCTCCAGTGGCTCCCACATTGGACAAATCCTGTAATTCTCCAACATTTCAGTAAGTAGGGTTATTGATCACAGTCCAAATGACTTTATCGCTTTCAGGGTTCTCTTCATTGACCTTTGCAGAGTGTATGGGTATTAACTTTCTGTGGCTTCTTCTCATAAATATTCTACCTATACCTCTTCTCTGAGTTGGAGATTATCCTATTCTTGTTTAAATTCTCTAAAGAGCAATATATCATAATTATCAACTCAGACAACTTAAAATTAAATATGGTTCTGTCCTTGGTCATTATTTTCTCCCCTCTTACTTTCCTTACTCTGTGGATCCACTAGAAAAGTCAACAAAATCTTTTGAAGAATTTGGAAATAGGTTAGTCACAGAATGATGACTCATGCCTCATGGAAGTACCATGAGTTCGAAGGGCATAAAGCATCACATGAGCTATACTTTTTGGTGCATACATGTGTATACATGTCATCAGTTTTAGGAGAACAGTAGGTGAGGCACTTTATAATGTTCTTTTTATTTGTGCTATTAACCAAGATTCTTAATGGTAGATTGAAAAAAATAAGCAGATTATGCTATCTAACTATGAAGTTAGTGCATTGATACAGGACTGAAAGAGAACCTACAAACAAAAGACAGTGATAAGACACCATCAATGTCACAGACAGTGGCTTACACAGCAGAAAGTTATTTCATTTTTTATTTCATTCTGGAGAGCAGAATTATATACAATCAGGGTGTGGCATGGTTGGGTTTCTCTGAGACCTCCCCTTTTTGACTTTGAGAAAGCCACTCTCTTCTGCCTTTTCTACTGCCTGTCCTTGTGTGTTGCAATCTCTCTCATTATGTCTTCATTTCTCTGTTGTAATCTATAGATAAGAACAACTGTGAGTGAGATTATGCTCCACTGTGAGAGTCTTTCCAGTTTCACTTCTGCAAAGGCTCAGTCTCCTGGGAACAGAATCCATTCTCCTGTGTGATGGTTATTTTTAATTGTTATATTGACACATCTGTAAAAAAAAAAAAAAAACTCTCAACAAGGAGTTGTTCACACTGAAGAAGCCTGTGGGCATGTCTGTGGGGACTGTATTGACTGAGTGTGTGTGTGTGTGTGTGTGTGTGTGTGTGTGTGTGTGTGTGTGT